>VCJN01000810.1:0-293336 GCA_006384855.1 Tetraselmis striata
AGCTGCCGGTACGGCTGCATGTATACATTCAGATGAGCCGAGTGGCGGGCACAAGTCGGGGGACGGTGGTGAGACACCGAGACGGCCATGCGGTTAGACATGGGGTCCCTGTTTGCGGTCCCACTTTGCGTACCACCTAGGACCACCTAGGATGCTATGGCACCATGATGTCGCCGCCACCTCGTATACCTCGCCAGTAAAAGATACACTTGTCCACGGAATCCGGCTATCAAAAGAAGCAGCCAAACACCTCGCCCCATGTCCAATCTTGCGAAAGGGAGCAGCTGTACACTTCGCCACGAAATACTACACTTTGCCACAAACTTCACAAAGGGCATGGTTGTAGATGTCCTTGTGCCCTGTCTAGGGCTGTGACTAGGGCATAAAACCCTATCCAATCTGATGCCTTATCCGAGTCCGCCACCAGGGTATGAAACCCTAGATTTAAACCTAATTTAACAGCTAGGTCTTGAGCTGTCTTGGTCGTCCTGCCGATATGGCAGACGCCACAGCATATCCCCTCCATACATACTGTCAGTAAAACAGTATGGCGAAACTTGAGTGCCATCGCGATGACAAGGCAACTGCGAATAAAATGCAGAGGCACCGTAGCGAAACTACCGCGATGGTTCCTAGAGGTTGCACGCAGCCCCATTGGAATTGAAATTTCCTACAACTCTGTTACCCGGTGTTCCATGCCAGCTGTCTTACGGGCCGACTACAGCGTAAACCCGCATAGGGCCGGCTGTGTCCGTAGCATGCAGTCCTCTGAAGGCCATATCTCCGTATCTACGAGTCCTCCACACGAGAGCACACCGGTGAAAAAGAGCAGGTCCCTATAACAACAACTCGGGCTGAGTGGCGGAGAGCAACAAGTCGGATTTCAATTTGAATACGAGCAACTGAGGTGTGTCGTCCTCGCCCCCCTCTCTCTTCAATCCCCCAGCATTGGCACCGCGGAGCACTTCCACCGCCGCGCACTACCAACCACGGGCTCCAGGCTACTGCGAGGTGGTTTCTCCTCTTGCAACAGCTTCGGCCGGCTGCTCAGGCACGCGTCTAGCTAGGGCGGCGCCGTGTTGCCGTCCGTTCCTACCGCTGGGGTTTGTCCCGTAGAGGAAGTACAGGCGGACGGAGGCAACCGAGGCAGCCCGCCCTCTCCGGTTCCCCGTGCGGGGTAATCCGTGAGCCGGTGGGGCGCTTTCCCGGGCCCATAGCCGGAGCGGCGCTTGTGGCGGCGGTGGGTGGGTGGGTGAATAGGCGGGCTCGCCTCTTGTTGGCGTGCCTCTGGGTCTCGTGCTTTATTCTGTTAGGTTATTTCCAAATAGAAGTACGGGCGCCGACACAGTATTGAGAAGGCTGCGAATAAGGCCCCGCGTGGCTGCCAGAGCGGGTTGAAATGTAGACGAAACACTCGTATCAATTTATTTTTCCGCTGGTTAATAGCACATGTTGCTCGCTCAATGCCGTAGTGTAGACATGTCACGTGCCGGATGATGTGGAGGGCCTTTCAGGAAGCTCAGGACGCTGCTAGTGGTACAACCAACAGTACTTGTTCAGGTTGTAAATGATACCTTGTACAATTTCAAAAGTAAGAGAGTCCAATCCCTCCCCCCCCCCCCCCCCCGCCCCCCCCCCTCTTGTTTAGGGAAGGCAATGCAATTGGCATTGGAAAGCGGCGAGTCGTGGAGAGTGGATGCGATGTCCAGTTATTGCGCGGTGGCCATTGAGGCCACTGGGGATGCAGAGCGGCTGTGTAATGGGGGACTATATCTACCAATCTCAACCCTCCGTTTGAGCCGGTCATGGTAAGGCCAATGGACGGCACTCTCCTCAGCTCTTTGGATGTTGGTTGACAAGGCCGCTCCGCCATCACAGCCTGCCCGCCTCGTCCAGAAGCGCCGAGAGGTGGTCCACAAAGGAGCCGCCCGGAGGGGCGAGCCCCACGCCCAGCCGCTGCTGCTCCTTGGGCGGCGACCCCACCTGCTCCGACACGCGCGGGAGCGGCCGCGTGCCTTCCCCCTCCCCCTCCCCCTCCTCCTCGGGCGCCGCCCCCGCGTGCCGCCGCCGGAGCTCCGCGCCGTCGGCCGACTCCCCGAACGCGTGCTTCAGGTTGTCGATGCGCAGGTGCATGAGCGCCGACTGCTTGCGCATCTCGTAGCGGCTCAGCTGCTGCAGCTCCGCGATGCGCGCCGCGGCGGTCGTGACGGTGGGGTTCAGCCCCACCTGCTTGATCAGGCTGCTGGTGCTGGCGTCCCACACCGAGGCTGCGACCACCCCGGACCAGGGGAGGGGGAGGGGCCAAACAAACCGACAGTCTCTTAGCTACGTCAGACAGCCGCATGATCGGCGCTCAATGCCGCTAGCGATGGCACATATCCACGCAGTCGTAAGTACCCGTAACATATCAAGGATTGGTTGCTAGCGTTCCAATGCGCCCTAAAACCGTGCTTAATATATAGACGGCGCGATTTGCCATTTTTCGCTCGGATTAATAATACGGCTAGAAAAACAGAGCCAAAATCGGAGCTCGCGGTACGGTACTTTGTCGCTCGGTTTCTGGCGCCCAGTGCCCTCGTGAACGACCTGCATATACGATGACAAAGCCTTCCGAGCAACCTGCCTGGCTGGACAACCCGGAATTTCTGGTCATGTGATTCAATACCGGTGACGGATTAGATAGATGGGATTGTTCTATGAGTATATACCCGGATAATCAGAATGAGGATATCGTCATCCCAGTGATGCCCGGAGATTCCGCAGTTATGCCACCCATCGCCCACGATTACGCGTCAGCATTCGAGCAGACGTGAACTTATGAACTTACGTGCTGACATGAAGTTGTAGGTAGCTAGGGGTAGGGCACCACCGCCTCCCAGTCTGGTAACCAGCTGGAGTAGCCCTACAAACAATATACTCAGTGCTTTCCGGAATCGATTCACAATACGACTAGTCAGTAGAGGTATCTGTCAGTTTTCTTTCAATAAAATAAATCCAATTTATCAACACATTTTCTATTCTATTCTGTGTAAAATTGCCGAACTCCCATCATAATATACTGTTTTCTCTCTCTATAGATGGTTCGAGTTGGTATTGTCAATTGATTGTGGATTACTTCTCGTACATTATTTACGTTGGGTCGTTAATATTAAGATCGACAGACGATTATAGAACGAATTAGCGACTACCAATTATCACAGTAGTTACGCGGAAATCCTCACTTTTACGCGTTTTCAATGCATTTTTCACACGTGTTGTACCGGCGGTGACACGGATGAATGCGCTAGAAGGGTGGCAAAACACCGTGGCTCATCGACGTGGAAAACAGGATTGCCACTACCTACGTGCCACTATCTTTACATGATGTGTATATCGGAACCATATACTCTACTCACTGACAATGCCTACTGCTAGGCTGGGGTGGGCGATGGATGGAGCCTAGAGTTACTTTTGTAGAATTTGAACTACGCACCGATTTATCCGTAGGGTTTGACATTTTGACAGCGGGACCTTATGTTTTAATCACGGCCTTTCGACCTGTCATGTAGGGTTTTTGATAAATTAGGGTTTCGAGCTTTTCGATACTCCGTTTTGCTTGTTTAGAGGTTTTGGAGGCAAAAAGTAAGAAAAACAACCTCCGATAGGCATGATGAACTCGATGTGCGCTTTCACCCCCTTACCTGAGGTCCGCCGGAATGTGGTGGGGCTTAGCCAATCGGTGTGCGGTTTGGGGTCTTGACAGCCTCATGGGCTGTAACATGGTGATGTGAAGAAATGATCTAAACTACTTCATGACCACCAAGGAAAGAGATTGTGGTTTTGGGGCGGTTAAAGCCCAAAGTTCTCGGAAAATCATGCGCAAATGCCCCGAAGTACGGATAAAACTGTAAAAAAATGCGAAGTAGTGTCGGCAAGGTTTTGTCCGGAGAACCTCCAATTATCGTATCCCTCGCCCAGCCCTGTAGCAGCAGCCTAGCAGGTCCCCGTGGTTACGCGCACAAGCAGCCCCGTACAGATACCCCTCAGCCCGGCAGGGCATGCACCAAACCCTAAAGCTGTTGATGCGTGGTGGCCCCAACAACATGATCAGCTGTGGGTTGTGCCGCCTGAGGAGCCGCTGGCTCACCCATGTTTGTGCGCACCTAGGGACAGGCAAGCAACTCTGAAAGCAGGAGACCATCCCTGCAGGCTATGTTCCCCATCAGCAGGCGGCTCAAGCAACGGGCGCACATTTAATGGAGGAGACGTCCACGCTGGCGATGTGGCCGCTGGTGGTGGGGTCGCCCAGCTGGCGGTTGTACACGCGCACCCCCTGCGTGCGCTGCATGCTCGCAAACACGAGCGCCTGCTCCGCGAAGCAATCCAGCTCCGCGCCGCCCTGCCCGGAGAACGCGCCCAGCACGTGCTCCTCGTGCGCCTGGGCGCGCCGGCGGAGGTTAATGCTCAGCCAAGCCATTTTGAGAGCGAGTGGGGCGCTCAACGCGGTGGAATGCGGAAACAATGCAGTAATTATTCGTTTATATACACATAGCAGAATGCCGTGCATACACCGTGCCATTTAAGAGTATTTGCGGGTCCGAAAAGAGTGTTTTTGGTGCATCATCAAATTCCGTGATCATTTCGTGATATACTCTGTTAGGTTTCCGGATAGAAGTACGGGCGCTGACACGGTACGACGAACGCTGCGAATAAGGCCTGAGAGCGAGGAAAAATGTAGACGCGACGATGATTATAATATTCGCGAACTACAGTTATTATGTATTGCTTACAAGCCCAATATACGGCTTATCATAAATAAGAGTTCTTCGGAGCATCGGCACCAGTGTTTTTGTACTCGTAGTGTATTTAGTGTGTGTAGTGTTTGGGCAGTGTTTCCTTGCTCGTGAGCAAGAACAACTGTAAATTGTATACCAACAGCGTAATTGCGTGGCTGCTACGGTAATGTGGAATAAAACGCAGGCTGGTGGAGGACCTGGGGGGCATGCAGGGGATCACCTGGATGCGGTAGGGGCTGCCCAGGATGTGCTTGCCGCGAAGGACCACCTCAAGCATGAAGAGCCCGGCACGCGGGGGCGTGAACTTGATGACGTAGGAGGACTCCCCCTCCACAGCCCGCGGCGAGTCCGGCCCCTCCTCCACCCCGATGGAGGACCTGCCCTGGATCGCCTCCGTCGTCACGGCGAGGTCCGAGGTCTTGGCGACCGTGCAGACGGTCTTCACAAACTCGTCGGCGTCCGCGCTGTTGAGCGTGGCCACTAGG
Organism: Tetraselmis striata; assembly: GCA_006384855.1. Classification (NCBI taxonomy): domain Eukaryota; kingdom Viridiplantae; phylum Chlorophyta; class Chlorodendrophyceae; order Chlorodendrales; family Chlorodendraceae; genus Tetraselmis; species Tetraselmis striata. Next base: position 5,261 of record VCJN01000810.1, read on the forward strand.
CCGAGGTAGCCCTTGGAGCCCTTGGTCAGCGCCTGCTTCGAGTCCCCCGCTTTGCTGCTGTCGGAGCCAAGGTCGCTGGAGCCGTCGCTGCCGATGCTGGAGTCACCGTCGCTGCCGCTCTGCAGGCACAAACCCGACGGGGATACACGGGGTGCAAAGTCACGGCACCCGTCCCGATTAGATGCTGCGTGAGGCAGACATGCCAACACATGACGGACCCGTGTAATGGTGTAAACAATGGAATACACTACCGTGGATATATGAATATAAATACAAACATTAATTATGGCGGAGTGGTTTCGATCAATAAAAAGCGGAGGAGGAGGCGATTCCGAACAGGCAATCGACGCCATAGTTTTCTTTTGCGGAGGCGTCGCAGTATTACACGCCGACGCACCTCACTGCCCCGCCCCGGTCGAGCCTTGCCCCCCTGCTCCGCCTCCAGCTGCTCCACCTCCGCCACCAGCGCCTGCATGCCCAGCGCCGGCTGGCGCACGCGCGCGCGCCCCTTTTGCCATGACGACACCGTGCCGTGCAGGTCCTGCCCGAGGCGCAGCAGCTCTGCAGGTGGCTCGTAGTCCAGCGGCGTGCAATTGCCGTAGCGGTCATGGACCACCATGTGCACCTGCCGGCAGCCGCACGAAGTTGAATATGCTCAACGCCGCACAAGCAATGATGCTTCCTACGATCGTGTCGGCCCCGTTTAACCGGGGAGGATGTTCGAACCTGGTCCATCGGCCAATGTACGTAGATGATAGAAGGATGATGTCGACTTGGAGGGCTGTGCATGTCGAGATACGGAGGCGGGTGTCGAGTCGAATCGAGCGACGGCACCGGGACAGTGGATGAAAGTCGAGACAAAAGACTCCTGGTTTGACAGTGAGACCCCCCCCCCTCCCCCCGCTCGCGCGGTCGAAAGTTGGCACGCCACATGTCGACTCTTGACTCTACCGCTCAAGAGCGCCGCTACAGGACTCCCCTGATGTTCCACCGAGCAGCGCTGACCCTTTCGATCCGCCCCTCTCCCTATCCTCACACCTCACCCCTCCGCAGCCACCTCCTCCAAGTTGTCCAAAAATGGCAGTGGAAGCAGTCGGATTTCGTCACGCGATAAATCGGTGTCGAGCAAAGAGCCGAGCCAAGTCGGGTGGAAGAAGGGAGGAAGTTGAGTTATCCGGCGATCCGCAAAGAAGGAGTGCGGGTCAGGGTGGAAGGCAGTGCAAAGGCGTCCCACCTTTGCTGACACATTGGCCGCGGGGCTGCTGAGGCCAGGGCCCGTAGCGATGCATCGATTCGCGTGCGACACATCCTGCGGAGCAAATGTGAGCGGGTGTCGGTCGCGCTGGCGGGTCCGACAGTGCGGTGAGTAGGCCGGGCTGAGTCGGCGGATGTATATCCGAGGGGGGGGGGTGGGGGGGGGGGGGGGGGGGCACCTGCACGACATCCAGCTTTCCCTCGTACACGAGAGTCTTGGAGATGGGGTCGCTTACATAGTTGATGAGCAGTAGGTACTGCCCTGCGACCTTGGTCCGGAAGAATATCTGCACGTTTTTGCATAGTCGTTGCAGCACGGTAGACGGGCGGACGCCGGCGGCGCGGCATAGCAGTTCATACAGCGGACCAACGACATTTAGTCGGCAGGGAATATTTACCAGGTTCACAATCTCATATGAATGGCAACGACACAACACTCGGCGCCAGTACCTCATACGAGCCGTCCCTGATGTCTACCGCCTTCAGCTTGAGCGCGCCGATCGGGAGCTCCTGGTTCAATCCCGGCGCCGGCGACAGCAGCTGCAGCGTCGCGCCAAAGGAGTCGCCACCCGAGCGGCGCTCGTTCCCGAAGCGGTCGCGCGTCTTGATGGACAGCTGCCCCACGTAGCCAGCAACCGCGCGGCGAAGCCAGAGCCCCGATACCTGGCAGTCACAGCAGCGCCGGATACCGCGCGTGAATTCCAGACTCAGACCGCTCCGGCATCCCCTCGTTGGACTTCTATATTGTGGTATATATATTATACTTCGCGTGTAATGCGTGCGAAGGCTTGTCGCTTGTGTTGTACGCTCTGGTGGTGACTCGACTTTGACGGTATCGCATCGATCACGCCATCAACATCCTAGCCGAACATGTCCGGGGCATTGTCGATGTCCTGGTCGACCATATCCATAGATAATAATAGATACTCAACATCTCGTTCGACGGCGATAAAATTCCTCGACTTTATTCAATAACGGCGTATTTAATCTGGGGATATAGAGAGCACGGCGGCCGGAAGGGGGGCGCGCACCTTGCACTTGCCGGGATCGGTCGCAGTGGGCACAAACACCACACGTCGCTCGAGCTCCTCCACAACTTTGCCGTTTAATCGGATTTCCATGACGTAGCTGCCCGCCTCCTTCGCCGAGTACCGCACTTCATGTTGCCCTGCGCCTCGATCCGTCATGCTCGCCTCCAGCAGCGTGTCTTCCTCTTGATCCGCCGGCACATACTCCTGAATCGACCGAATTAAAAGCATATAGTCAGTGGCACCGGATCAGCCAGCTTGGCGAGTAGATGCGGCCACGTGCTGCATGGCGGCAATGGGATAAACATGCTTCTCTCGCAAGGTACCGGACCTTGTAGATGTCCACCTCGAAACGGTACTTCCCGGCTTCGTCGGACACCATGTTTCGGAAACGGTCGCACAGTTGCATGTAAAACACGGCGGGCGCGCCGACCTCCGCTTGCCGTAGCCCTGGCCCATACAGCAGGGTGGACGGGCCTGGCATGCACATAGTAGATCGCCGAGCTAACAGTTAGCTGAGGCAGAGTACTACCCCCTCGCCCCCCTCTGAGCCCCTTCCCGGTTGCTCAAATCCGCTGCACATCTTCATAGTTCTAGTGACAGCAACGGCTGCCAAAGCAGAAAATGTCGGCAATTGCACATGATGAGTTTGTGGGATTGCTGCACAGCTCACCGTGAAGGTCGCCGGGGTGTACGTGCACCAGCGTGCGGCTCTCGGAGTAGGAGATGGGAATGCCGTTGCGAGATATTCGCATCAAGTAGACACCCGCGACCTCCGGCGTGTAGGCGACCGTGTAGCTCCCGTCGTCGTTGTCAGTCACGGAAGCTTTTATAGTAACGTCATTTTCGTCGTCGTCGCAGTTGGAATCCTGTTGGGAGCCCCGGTGCACACAGCCGTCAACCACGTTCACGACTCGACGGTCTCAGAATACTAATACTTGCCATGCCTCAATAGGCCATCGCGTGCCGAATCGTTACGTCTATCTGATGAATTTTGGCAATCCTCACCTCCTGTCGGCGGTCTGACGGCGTGAGGGGGTTCTGTTTCGGCATTCGCACTGACATGGCGCGGCCTGGCCCAGCCTTGGCGGTTGCGTTTGCCTTGCGCGGACTGCCCGTCTGCTTTGCCGGCGGAATCCGCATGGACTTGTGCCGCCCGAGCGCCTCGGTCTTGCTATTTCGCTTGCGCTCGCCCTGCTCGGCCTCTTTCGCCAGAATTGCTTGCCGGCTTGCGCCAGGCAGCATCGCCAGGAGCAGCGCAAAGCGCTCCCCGCCCTTCGCCTATAAGTAGTTGAGCGGCACCGAGTGATTGAGTGAGAAGCCTGTGCGACGAGATCGTCGGGCTAGAGCCCTTCACTTGAGCTTTTTTACGCGGGCGCAGGCAGCTTTAGTTAGGGAGTGTCATGACGCACTTTTCGCGTATTGCTGCTCGACTCCAGGGACCAGAACGTGAAGGATTGTCGCTGGCCAGCGACCGCAACCTTGAACGCCTCGCCTGGGATTGTTACGCCTTTTGCCATTGTGCTGGCGGTGCCAACATGCAGCTGTGTAATTGCAAGGCAATGCCGGAAAAAGAAGGGCGGAATCAGATCGGCACCCAGGACACGAAGACGTCCGCAGAGAGGGCCATCAGGCGTGATGGCCCGCATCCCTGGGGGGAGGGGGGGGAGGGGATCGGAGTCGGACATTCGCAGTGCAGCGGCAGCGTACCGTGATGGGGGCATCGGTAATCGGGCGATCCATCTGTGTATGCGCATGCTGGTGCTTGTAGGTGAGGTTGATGCGATGCAACCCGGGCTCCTGCCAAGAATAGGGGGTGGGACCGTGGGGAGAGCGGGGAGGGGGGTCCGGATGAGTCTTGATGAGCCGCATGCGGACATCCAGGGTGAGCGCAGTTGGTGGTGCGGTCACCTTAGGCAGGATGGTGACCAGGTAGCGGCCGCTGTCATCATCTGTGACGGTCACCTCGGGGGGGAGCACGCTGCTGTTGCCGATGCTGCTGCCCATGCCGGTGTCGGCCAGGATGCTGCTCGTCAGCGCGCTGGGCCCCTTGGCCCCTTCCACTGCACGCACCGGCATGCCGCTAGCCTCCAAGCCATGCCCGCCATGGCCCAGCCGGTTGCCAAACTTGTCACGGACCTCGACGGTCACGGTGGCGCAGACGCCCACCAGGGAATCCTGTGGCGACAGAGTACATCGACTAAGAATCAATGTAGAATCCCTTAAACTGCTCTTAAATGATAGAATAACAGTTCAGGTTTGATTTGAATCGACTTCAACGAAAAGAAAAACGATGGTTTATAATTAAAGGCATTGATTTATATTATACTTATATATACTGTATTATTATTATATATAAGACCTTCCCAAGACATGTTGCAGCGGACCCAGCGAGGGACCTGAGGCCCTGAGATGATAGTAGCAGCGGTGACTACGGCAGCGCCAGCGGTGGAGTGCAGACGGGGCGTGCCTCGAAGCCCGACGTCGTCACCGCGCATTGCGACGGCTCCATTTCGCCCGGGTAAAAGTAGGTGAAGAACCGCGCGGAGTCCCTGATGGGCGTGCCCCTGACGAGCACCTGCAGGCGCGCAGGCAGTGCCGTCAGACGAGGCCTGCATCACTGGCCGTACCTCCGTATCCGCCGCCCGCAGGGCCAGCCGGGCATGCTTACCTGGCACACGTATCTGCCGGCCACCCGGACACGGTACCGGAACACAACCGTCCCGTCGTCCTGCGGCTCCACCTCCTGCTCCACGCTGTCATTCGCATCGATGTCGGAGTGCAGATCCAGGCTCTCCACAGAGTGGCTGGCCACCTGCGCACGGGGCCACCGGCGCTGCTCATTCCCCATCACCACCCCGCGCTCGCAGCTGAGCTGCCTCTCAGAGGCGCCGCCTGACTGCCTCTCCGCCCTGGTGCCCCGGCGCGTATCACGAGCGCAGACAATGATTGGGCAATGCCAGGGCAACGTATACACTGTGCGCCAATCCTATGCGTGCAGTCGAATGATCATCAGATGATGCAGAAATTGCGTCTGGATGTATCCTGGTCGGACTACAACTACCACGCTGCCCCGGGAACGCACCGCCGATCCTTCCGCACAGCAAAACACATGGCACACGCGATGGCGGATCCCGTCATCACGATCATGATGGCTGCAAGTGACTCTGTTTGCGGCGTCAGCATCGTCGCTCTGGGCGAGGCGCTGCACGGCGCGGCATGGGTGGGGAATGGGCGGGCACCTTGAGGGTGGCGGAGTCCAGGACCCGCTCGTCGCTGCAGTTGCCAAAGAGGTCCACCCCCTGCATGCTGAACTCCACCCACTCCCCGGCCACCGAGGTGGCAGACACGCCCATGTTGCCCGCGGCTGTCTCGCTGCAGATGAAGCATGCCGTGGGGTCCAGCCGACCTGCCGGGGCACGGGGAGGAGAGGGAAGGGGGGGGGGGGGGGGGGGGCGATCGACTCCAGCGCGCCATGCAGCGGCGGACCCCCCTCCCCGCAGTTCACAACAGCTCATTGCGGGGCGATGCAAAGCTCCGACCTGCGCCGACCTCCACCATGTCGTTGATGTGCGCCAGAGGCTGCCATTCACCACCCACCTTGAGCTTTCCTTGCAGGAAATAGCGCCCCGCTGCCTGCACACACCCAACATGGCGGTCGTGGTATGAGCATTACTGCGGCCAATCGACTGCACCGGCATCCTTCCGCCTGCGTGCGACTGCCCACCATCCGCACCGCAGTGTTTGTACACCCCCAACGGGAGTCGCATCGAAGTGCGCCAAAGTCCACGAGCAATGCGTCCATACATAGGAACCCACGAGGGCTGTGTCACTAGGTGGCACAAGCTCCCGATAGTTAGTAATATTCTCCAGGCGGTCGATGAAGCTGTAAATGAGCCGCGTAATGCCCTTTGAACTCGTGGCTTGGCTGACCCGCAGGCGAAACACCCCTCCATGACATGTAATCCCCCCCCCCCCCCCCCCCCCCCCCCCCGCCGCGCCGGCTCAGAGAGAAAGAGCGAGGAAGCTTACGTCGGGATGTAGGTGGTTGATGACCATCACCGCATTCCAATTGGGTAAGCAGCTAAAGCCCTATGTGGCGTGTGTACACAACTATTATGCGGTGACAGGATTAATTCCGGTCCACGTCTATAATGCGGCGACTCTACGCCTAGCACATGCAAAGCGCGCCAATCGTTTACGTGCATAACCTGTTGGCCGGGTCCAAGTGAGGCTGAAACATCGCGAGCTCATAGGGAGTTCCAATGACTGCTGACCTCATCCAGTATGAAGACATGCGGGATCACGCGCCTGTTACCCTTCTCCTCCCTCCCCCCCGCCCCCCTACCCCCCATCCGCGACAACTTCCAACACATCCATCCAACAGGGTTATCGCGGAGAAAAGCAGGGTGGTGTGATGGCAACACCGGGGCCGCACATTTGGCCGAAACTCAAAGTCGTACGTCCCCTTCCTGTGGCTGGTTAGCCGCCCGTGGAGCGTCCCGCCGCCGCTTTGCGCATGCAGGAGCGCCAGCCTGAGCTCGCAGCGGCCGGCGCTGTTGAGGTTCCCAAACTCGTCGTAGCAGCACACGCCCACGTGCCCCGGCTCCCCTGCCCGCATGCGAAACTTTCGGCTGCCCGGCAGCAGGGGGCACAGGACGGGGCGCGTGCGCTCCAGGCATGGCTCGCCTAGCGCGACATCCACCGCGAGGGCGACTGTCAGATCGCCACACGGCGCATGTGCCGGGACACATTGCCTTAAAGGGAAATCGCCACCCTCATTGACAATCCAAAGCCACAGCATCGCAAGCATGCCATGAGCCATTGCAATGGGCACTCACCGCCGTGGATCTGCAGGTAGTACGGCGAGTCGCCGATTGGCGTCCGCCCCAGCGAGATGCCCACCTTGTACATGCCCGCCCTGGTGATCTGTGCCCGCAGCCATCCGAGTTCAACCATCGTCATCGTGAGCAGGGCAGCAAAGGCAGCTGAAATCAGCACTGCCTCAACCCGTACGGCAGGCGCTTGTCAATTATCAGGCCATCAGGGCATCGGCCTTGTCATCAAGCAGTGTGCATGTCATGGTGCAGGGGGTGGGGGGGGGGGGAGGGGGGTGGCAGATGCCGAGTCCCGGTTGTAATGATGTGCGTTAAGCGCGGGCGGAGCACACCATGTAGTTGGCAGGCAGGCGGCCGTCGTGAAACTCTCCGATGCTGGCATGGTGGCACTTGGCTGGGCCCGTGATGTCCATGGAGAATTGCTCAGGGCAGTGGTTGCGCAGGTAGCCCAGCTGATCCCTCGCCTGTCGACAGCAGGGACGGAACCAACGGAGGCGGATAATGGTGTCACTGTGAGGTGGGCAAAGTTCAGGCAAGGCCAAGGTGACATAGAGGTTGGGAAGCCGTGTGAGAACGGTGGTGAGGAAGAGGAAGGGGAAGGCCGGGGAGGGGGGGGGGGGGGGGGGGGGGGGGCTTACCAGGATTTCGAAGGTGCCCTTGATGCCGGCTACGCCGGAGCGCAGCGCCGCCCCTTTGGCAACGCAGTTTGCGGCGGAGGTGACTGGCTTGCTGACCTGTATCTATATAGGCACGGAGCGGCGCGATGGCACATCGTCAGCATAGCGGGACGATTCCGAGGCAGTGGGACATGTGGCAGCGTGACGGTGTGAATGCGCGTGATTGGATGCGGCCGACCTGCCGTACGGCACAATGATAGGAAAGACTGTGCTGTTGGTGCTGTCACTGTTGCGGCGGAGTGGAATGACTACCAGCACCAAGCAGGTGTAACAACATGTAATCTGTGAACTTGGAAAGAGGGACCCCCCCCCCCCCCCCCCTGTTCATGTATGCCGGCAAATGGCGTGCGCATTTGGCTCTGATGAGGACTCACCGACAGGGGCTCCGCGCGACGATGCATCCTGCGGCCGCGGCAGGTCACCTGGAAGCTGTACAGCCCCGCCATCCGCGCGGAGTATTCCACTCGGAACACGCCAGGAGTGCCGAGCGCATGGATCTCAAAGTCCAGCGGCATCGGGCCGCTGACGTGGCTCATCACAAAGTCCGCGTCCTCCACTGGGCTGCTCAGGTTGACCACACAGGCAGCAGCAGCGGTGTACAGATTCAGCATGTGGTGATGGGCACTTACGGTGCTCTCAGAGCGGTGGGTGGGCGCAGGGAGCCCCATGTGGGGTGCACTGAGTGTTTTGGGTGGTGCCACAACATAAGACGCTGGCGTGATGCAGCGAGGCAGAGGAGCGCACCTTTCCAGCTTGTCCTGGTTGACGATCCTGAGGTGCATCCGCGCCCGCATGTGGACGATTCCTTCTTTCTGGTGCATTCCGTCCACAAGGATGAATATCGGCGGCGTGGGCAGCTTCCGCAATGGCTTCAGCTTCTTGCCTGCTGTGCTGGGGGAGGCGGCCTGCACATTGGCGCGGGCAGTGCGGCAGATCACGGTGGTTGCGTGGAATGCTGTTTCCTGTGCGACACGTGCCAGCCGGATCAGCTCCCGCACCTGCTTCGGCACGGTGTCTACAGTTCGGCTCACCTTTGGCGACTTTCTCCTAGAGTGGCCCTTGTAGCTGGCGCTCGAGGGCGGCCGGCCGGGGGACTCACTCGCTCTAGATGCACTGGACATGAGCCTGATCGACGGAGGCCGCTGCTGCTGCGGTGGACGCGGTACTGGTAGTGCAGTGGCAACCTCATCCCATGGCGACAAGCCATCCGCTGCATGCGCACAGCTCCATCAGTTTATTGCCATCACACTGCGCGCCAGTCTCCCTCCCCCCTTCAACCCCCCCTCCTCCCCCGGCTGAAGCTTGCGCCCCTCGGAGTTCTGTGCCCAGAATCTACAGGGAGAGAGAGAGGAGGGGGGAGAGATCGTTGGAACGTGGCAGTCGCACCTGCAGCCGTCATCGCATCAGCTTCCGATGGCTCCACCATGTCGGACTGATGAGCTGTGTATTGACTAGCAAAACCACCGGATGCCGCAGCGGGCGCCCCGGCTGCACCCCACCAGCTTTCCGGTTGCCATGCGCTCATAACCCTTGCCCTGCCTCCTGAACAAGTAACGCACCAGCAAGCCCTGTTCTCACATCCTGAAGATGGCACAGTAGTAGCTAGAGTCAGCCTGCCAGCCGACGTATAAACATACGCTGCGCTTCACCCTGCTCGGTGCTGGTTGCGACCATCCCCATGACGCTGCAGTAGGGGGGGGGGCGGGGGTCTGCAGGTCCTGGCAATATGGCTGCGCCGTAGCAACTAATCATGATAGTCAGCTGGAGACATCAGCTACTTGCCTGTTGCAGGCTCTCGCAAGCACCAGCGGCGGCCAGGCTGTACCGCAAAGGATGGGTGCGACGAGGCTGCCGCCAACCTCTGACGCTTTAAGGACTGAAGCCGCGACAAGTTAGCGCAGCCAGAGCAACGGTCCGGATAGTCACCGTCCCCCCCTGCGACTGAAGGATATATGTCAGGCAGTCTGAGGAGCCCAGCGAGGGTGACTTGTACATATTTCCCCAGGCGTGCTCTACACTCGGCCGCGCTAAAACAAGTCGTTGTCTTCCGACTTCCGGCATGGCAACCACATCACATGACAACGCCGCGACCGTACATGTGCGGCTGCTACGAATACGGGTTTAGGGTTTACATTACAAATTGATTATCGGGCATGCTGCTAGCTCATGTAATTATATTATCGGGCATATCAGTTTGTAATGCAAGGATTGTCATGGGTCTACTTCTCATACAGCATCGTCACCGTATCCCAGGAAACTGCTCTGCGGGTTACGATGACAAATGAATGACTCCAGCTGCGCGCCGGCACCGTAGGTCCCGGCACCAGTTGCGACTGAAATACAAGTGCAGGTAATGCGGGTAATTATTAGTTAATGTGCGGTAGGCGGGGCCTTTTAAAGTAGTTATTTTGACGTTTTAAAGCACTAATGGTACGATTAGACGCGCGCAATGAGATACCATGTTCCGACCGCCTCAGCATTTAATTTGTGAACAACAGGATACTGCTATTTTGATGGCAGTGTTTTAGACGGTGATCCAACAGTGTTGGAAATTCCGTCACTAACCTTCAATTAGTCTTGCGAAATGCTTCGGCAATTTGCTTGATGACTATAACGGAGCGTCGCCTACCCCGGGCTTTCCGTAACTGGATTGCTGCCTAGACGGCCGTCGTAGAGACGCTGCAAGGGTTTCACTGGTGCCAGTCCTGTCCCGGGGGCGAAAAAAACATCAGGATACTGCTATTAACACATTAAATGGGACAGATGCGCAAATATAATGTCACCCTACCTGTAGTCGCACATAAACAATTTATCATGCCGGGTGTGGACTTAGCACCTATACTAAAATCAGACTTTGTTATTAAGAAGCCTTCACTAAAATCAGACTTTTCCCGCCCGCCCTTCCGGGACAGAACAAAAACCAGACGACGACTATAATTTCGCTAAATAAATAGTAGGATTATCGGTTATCGACTTATCTCGGGGAGAGAGTCGATATGTCTTTAAATACCTAGATATCGCCGGGCGGAGAACGTGTATTTAGCGACTGTATGTTATTTGGCCGGGATATACCGGTAGTACTTACAGTAGTACTTACCGTGGGGGCCGAACGGTACAGCTGTACTACGGGTAATACGCAGCCCGCCAGCAGGAGCCCGCCCCCCACGCGGCATGTGATGCGCTATGGATATGCGCTATGCGCTATGCGCTATCGAACTACTGTACAGTTGAAGCACCCGCCTGTTGCTTGGTAGGTGCGCGGGCTATAGGTATCCACTCAGTGCGGCCGGCACCTACCCGGCTACTGCGGAAAATAGACGCGGCGCAGAGCTTCGCAGGGGACTCCTGATACGGTGTCTTGCACGTACCCGCTTCGTCTGGCGCGGTCACCGAGATAATTCGCGTGGTTTACATAAGCTGCGCGTGGTGTGGCGGAGGCCGTCGTGCCCGGGTAGCACTTTGCTGCGCAGCGGGTAAAGGCCCAGTAACAGTGATGCAGCGTACGTCGTGCGAGCACGCAATTCCACCTCGCCTTGTGCATGCACCCAAAAACCTGGCTGCCGGACCGAGAATATCGCATCTAGAGCAGTTGGCTCGTACAAAATACCCTGCGCTCTGTCGTGGCTTGTCGGGACACTCGTCGGCCACGTCACGCCGCACCAAACGCGTTTCGCAACATGCACGGTGCTAGACGACAAACGGTGGTGCCTCATTTCCAATATGTATGGGGGGAGCCCTAGAATATTGCTCCCTCTCAGACACACTGAAAATGTTGGCTCTGTCATGCTGGGCAGGTGCGTGAGAAGGCTGGCAGAGAGTAAAGCCTGAAGGGCCATAGCAACGGTGGTTGCGATGGAGCGCAAGGGCGGGAGGCCGCCCACAGGCAAGGCGAGCGGAGAGATTCAGGCATATGCTGGGAACTACTATCCCCGTGTACTGACCATTGGCGGGGAGGAGGTGGTCATCGCGGAGGCATCCATCAATGGCAGCACCGGCACTGAGATGTGGCGAGTGGCGGAGCACCTTGTCAGGTACCAGCTTGCGCTGTTAGTCGCACAGTTGGCATCTGCTGGCTGTCCGAACCTGCCCCATCCTCATCCCTTCACGCCTGCATGCTATGTCAGGGTATTCGAGCATGAGCTTGAGCCAGGGATGCTGTATGGTAAGCGGGCGATCGAGCTCGGTTGTGGCTGCGGGGTCCTTGGCATCGCCATTGCCGTTCTCAGCCAAGGTGCGCCGGCTCATGTGACGCACAGCCCGCTGTTTCCCGGGCAATTCAGCATCGCCGACTGTTGCGGGTCATGCGCAGAGATGCTGCCAACAAACGGGAGACGATTGCACCAGTGGTATTCTGATTGCGACCCGCACGGCCGCACACTGTCAGGCAAGGCGCACGTGATTCTCACCGATCATGATGTGCGGGCGCTGGAGATGGCGAAGCTCAACGTGGAGCTGAATAATCTCTCACACTGCGTACAGGTATCGTAGCCCGAACCTGACAGTTGACGGCCAGGCAGGTGCTGTGCAGATGGCTGCAGTGAATACTGGCACGTTTCAGCTGTCCCACGTTGGTGATCGCGCTGTACTTGGCCCACAGGTCCGACGGCTGGTGTGGGGCAGCAGCGTGGCCAGCCTGGTGCAGAACGGCTGCTTTGACCTCATCCTTGGCAGTGACATCATCTACCATCCGCACTGTCTTCCAGAGGTGAGGCAGACTGGCCGCAACCGTTGCCCCCAGGAGCCTCCCTGTTGGCGAATGTCTTCCTGCGCTAGACCCGCATCCATGCTCTAACATTGATACTTATGTCACGGCCTTCAGCTGCACAAGACGATGTCTGAGCTCTCTGGGCCAGCCAGTACCATCCTGATGGCGCACGAGCACCGGCAGCCGGCACTTGAGCAGCGCTTCTACACCGACGCTGCCGCCAAGCATGGCTTCAAGTGTGACCGTATCAAGCGCCGCTACCTCGACCGGCGTGAAGATTCATCACTGATGTCAGTGTATCAGCTTAAAAAGGCTGCCAGCAGGCCGCAGAGTGCAGCCCCCTCCTACAATGGCTACCGTGTTGGTATGGCAGCCAGCCAGCGCCCCAGCACGGCAGCCAGCACGCGCCCCGGAACGGCAGCCAGCCAGCGTCCCATGTCGGCGATGCCAAAGATGGTACGCGAGGCGTCAAGCCGCCCTAGCACCGCCGCCTCGTACCGCCGCCCCTACAGCGCGCGTAGCAGTGGCTTCGATGTCCCTGCGCGGACGCGGAAGAACGCCAGTGAGGTGTACTCTGTTTCCTACCAGCAGCTCAACAAGTCGCTGGCGGCCATGTCCTCTAACTATGGCTACTAGCCGTGCCTGGCGCAAGGCAGATCAAAGCCTCTGGCAGCCACTCCCACATAAGCGGTGTTGTATATTTAATCCCAATAAGCATTTTCATCACTCCTGCCGTACTTGCATCGCACTGCATTGAAGCCCACCCTTCAGTGTGAGCCGGGTAACATTATTGCCTTCGGGTTGCATGTTGGCAAACGTTTCGCGGAACTTTGGCACTGCGTGCGTAACAGTCATATCCGACAGTGTGTAACCTTCGGAGATATCCACAGCTTTGGAAGGCGTGCACAGCGTACCAACATGCCCCCCATGTCCGGGGAGGATACCAGCCACGGAAAAAAAAACGCAGCTGCAGAGTGGGGAACAAAAGTGGGCCAGCATGTGCGGTCAATCTGAAAGAGCATGATGAGGTGCATTAAATCTCAAAAATATGCGAATTCATGTCTCAAACTGCGCTGTCTCATCACCTGTAATGCTCCAACGGCAAAGACAACATGCCCACCAAGGGGCTTCTATGCACGAGCCGCCCTCATGACAGCCTCCGCCCTCATGACGGTCACCACGGCTGCCCCACCTCCTCGAGGATGCTCATCCCTCCTCTCGCCTTCACAAAATCAACCTCCTGCTCACTGCGGCACAGAAACGTGCCCGCGAAGCCTAGCGCGTTTACAGCCAGCAGATCTGCCTTTTCTCTAGACCGCGGGAAGATGGCCATGAAGTCCTGAGAGAGGAGGGCGCAAAGGCCACGGCCCACGGAGGGTGTGAGAGCATATCATCAGCAGGAGCGGGCAGGTCACACCCCCCCATGGGCAGTCACACCCCAGTGCTTGAGGGGCAGTGGCATGTGCACTCAGAGTGTCAACGCACCTCGCATCCAAGCCAGTTGTACGACAAGGGCTCGTCCGCTGAGGCGCTGGTGGAGGCAGCGTCCAGCAGGCTGGCAAACGCGCTCGCCAGCTGGTCCGCGCTGGCACCGCTGGCGAGCTTGCAGCAGAACCCGCGGAAAGGCAGTGACCTGGTCTCGGCTACCTCAAAGGCCCGATTCGTGGCAACGTTGCTCAGGATGGCGGCTGCCGTTGTGGGGGCTGCGGGCTGGCCTTGCACAAAGGGGAGCGGAACAATCTGCAGGATCCCAAGTGCGGCAAGTCAGTCCCTTGCCTGCTGGGCATCTACCAGCTTCACGCAGGTCACAAATTTGGGATGCATGTCCAGGGCAAGAAGCAGGCAAAACACAGTGAGGCTAAACTGCATACACACACATTACCTGGACATGCTTGTGCGGCTGGCTCCTGCCCGAATGCTCGCCGCAATTGAAGAAACCCAGCCCTCCCTGCGGCATGCTGCGCAGCACTTTGAAAGTCGCATCGAGGTCGCATGCGTTCAAGGGGTCCGTCTGCGGCTGAAACTCCCGGGTGATCACAATTGTATGGTGCTCCACCACGTTGAACTTGTTAAGCACCAGCGTGTGGGTGTCTGACAAGTGCCCCACGGTCAGCGCCTTCTCTGGCGGGTCAAACGGGTTGAATGGCTTGGCCGGGGACGCCGGGCCCGGTGCAGGCTCGGAGCTTGCGGCTGGCTTCTTCTTCAGTATTTCAGCCAGTCTGAGCACCCACGGCACTACTGCCCCGCTGGAATCCTCTGTCAGCAGCGAGACTGTGCTGTCAATCTTCAATATGGCGCCAGAAGCATATGCTTCGGAGTAGACCGCGCATACTCCAGGCCATATGCTGTTTTGCTTTAAAATTGGCCCTGCATAGTTTGGATGCCAGGCTCTCAAAGGCATATAAGTAATACGGTGAAGCACTGAGTGGGCACATCGCCCACAGGGGATATCACCACCTGGAGGCTGACGGAGCCTCCCCCCCCCCGGCTCTGAGCACAGTATCTCGAGGATACGCAGGACGTGGCACTATCAAATGTTGCTGAGACTGCACCTGCCAGTTTCAGAGCTTGCACGTCAACTTATCAAGCGATGCAAGGAGGTGTCTACCCGTACCTGATGCGTGGGTGTCAACGCAATTTCGCTCCATTGCCTGGTTGCACAGCACGAAGCACCGATTCTCTTACTATAAACGCATCGACTGCCGGGGGAGTCAATAGCACCTTTGAAGGACTATGCGGGAGCATACCTTATCAACGTCTGAATCGGAGCGTGCACTACAAATGCTACTCGCAGTAGGACCTTGCAGTTTCTCAGCTGGCGTGCGCTTGCTAAGAAAAGGCGCGCCTTGTTTTCTGGCACCGGTGTGTACTCGCAGGCCCTCCGGAGCGCCAGCCCCTCCCCAGCCCCGGGAAGGCCTGAGTTGCCCCGCGCTCAAGAGGTGGGAACCAGTCAATTTCCACGCCATATGGTCGCTGATAGGCCACAGGTGTTCTTGGCGCAGGGCGTGAATGCCTGCGCGGCATAGAGCACCGGCAGGAGGGCAGAGCCAGTGACGGACGAACTGCGTGTTGGTCCGCCGTCTTTCCGGCCTTCAGTAGGAGAGCCCATCCGGCCCAGCCCATCGTCAATCGATTCTCGACGCTGTCATTCCTACCAGTACCGTATCCGAACCCTAAAAACCTAAAAAAACCCTAAAAACCTAAACATCAGTACCGTATCCGAACCAGCACCGTAATCCCTATGAGTACCTGTACCTGTGTGAATTACGAAAAGGGCAGTTCCCCAGAATTAGAAAACCTCCCCGATCATAAATCTTGAATTCTAGATAATGTATCTGTATCTATATAGAGATTAGAAGGAATAAATACCTAATAATCATTCCTTGATGATGGTTGCTATGTGGGTGTGTATATATTAGTAAATTTCCCGGACATGCTTCATCGCGGCCAGACGGTCATAGATCTGATCAAATGCACTACAATTTTGAATTCTAAAGATACCTGGATTGGAAGGAAATACGGAATACTCCTTAATGATAAATGAAATATATCATAAAAAAGTCTCTATATGTAAAATTCTCGGACACGGTTCATATCACGGTCAGATGGTCATATCTGATCATATGCATTATAATGCAGGGCCATTCCAAAATAATTGTGACTCCCCGGAGAGGCAGTAGCAGGGGTAACCCCTGGTAGCAGTCACTATCGTTGTTGTTTGTGAGTGGGTGCTGGTGCCTGTCCTGCCCGGACGGCCCCGCCCTGTCGCTACAGCTAGTAAGGATTACCTGGTAAGGATTACCGGTGCCCTGCGTGCCCTCTTTCGATACTGCACTCTCGGGATATTGCCAAGGAAGTGAAGCGTCCTTGTCGCCGAGGAGTATCGCGGAGGTGTCGCTACCAGTACTGGTGTGAATCACTGGTGTCGCTGCTGGTAATACTATACTCCCCCCTGCTACTACAGATATAAATATCTCCTTACGAGTTGTCGCGCTCAGCTCAGCCTGCTGATGGCGCTGCTTCCGCAACAAAAATACTGCAGCAAAAAATGCAGTAGCGACTAAACTGTCGCGGTTCAAATAGCATGATACAATATTGAATATTGTTGCTGCAAGAAGCAACATTTCGCCTCCCCTCCCCTTGGCCGCTATCCGCCATACTATCTATCTATCTATCTATCTATACATCAAGTTCATAGCAAGGCCGTGCCTACAGCATACAGAGTTAGAGTGCAAGTTCGGCCACCCGCCTTGGTATAGCAATGCCGCCCTTTCCGGCAAGACAGTACCCGTAGCTAGTAAGAGGACGTAAGGAGTTGTAACCCGGGCCATACCGTCGGAGATTAGGGGCCCGAGTGCCGGAAGTTGGCCGGCACCAGCATAGCCTGTTCTGTGCATCAGAGCCAGTACAGCAGCGCCAGCAGCAGCTGCTCGGCACAGTGGCTGAGAAAATCAACTCCCTTGCATGATAGCTCGAAAATTTACACACGCCGCGACCTCTACACAGCTGCAAGCGCGACAGTTTTTAAACATATACCGAAAGTGGAACCAGTCAGCTGAGCAGGAGGGAGATTCGTGGCGGGGCGGGAGCAAAAGTGCCCAGTCTCGTCATTACGCAGCACCAGCGGGTACGATTATGCGGGTGTTCGAGATCATCTAGAGAGATTTAACTCGGGAAGCTATGAACAATGTGCAGTGCCGATGCGGCGAAATGTTCTCAAACTGTCTGACGTCCCGTCGTGCCACTATTACTAGGGCTCCAATATGCGGCTGTGAGCTCGAGTCTGCTGTCAGTCTGACAGACAACACTGCTCGGACAGCAAACGCTATTACACCAGCTTTCTTCATTAGAGACCTACGCAGTGACCGCGAAATATCGAGCTTCTACTACAGGCATGACACGCCCGCCGAGAGGTCGTCCACAAACATTGGGTCCCAGCTATGCTACCCAAGGCATTCGGCGGCACCCCTGGACAGAAGCCCAACGCGCGTCAACTGCAAGGCGTCTTCGGAGCGTGATGCAGCGCTTCAGGCTCGTCGCAGAAAGCGGTGCAGTGCCGCAGCTTGTTGTGGTGAGAGGCTCTTCCAGGAGTTCCAGGGAGCTTACACATGTCGTTTACACATCTTGTCAGTGCCAACTTGTCGTAGGACTTGAGCGAAACTGTTGAGATCCTTTGATTGCAAATACTGTTGAACTCTCACTAGTGAAACCTCGCACATTAGTACATGATTCCCGAGGTCATTAGTCAAGCTTTGATGACGCTAAGACTGTCATACCATGCCACAGTGCTGTGATTGTATATGGTCCTTTACCAGGCAAAACACGACTATGGCTTGTGGACAATGCCTTACAAACTGAGTCCTACCCGCACGCCACTTTTTTTACCCCCTGAAACTGTAACAGAGAGGCAGGAATCTGAGCCCCATTCCCAGCACAAGAGGATGCAGAGGATCATTCACATACGTGAGAGGTGTGAGCCTTGCCTCCCCATGTGCCTTGTAAGTTTCCGACATGTTGATTTGAGTCTATGCCTGGAGCCTCTGCCTGATGCTAACTGTAAAAGCTAGCATGGAAAGTTCAATGACAAGAAGGCACATCGTCTACCGGTATACACACCACTGTAGCACACACTGATGGTTCATACTCAGAAAACTGTTACGATATGAGAGACATACCATGCGACACCATACAAATGATTCATGACAGTCTGCCTGATACGAGATTCACCAGAGCTGCTGAAACTCGAAAAGCTCAATCTTGCTGTTTTGGGGGCTTTTGGAAATTCCTTTCTGATATCTATTTGGGCACACACGCTTCGCATTTCCCGCCTCTGACTCCTTGCTACCCCCCCCCCCCCCCCCCTGCAGTTATGCTGGTCTTGCTGCTTGCGGAGATGTTGCTGAAAGAGGGGAAAACTGCTACGCAGCGAGACATATTTTACAGGTCCTATGTCCTTTCTCTGCAATGCTATATCCACATTCTGATGCATTTGCATATGCAAGAACAATGTGCATTTCTCTAACGCTACATGTTGCCTTTTGCAGGCTCAAAGGGCTCTTTCCGATATTCAAGAATGCCACGCAGGTCAACAACGCCATATGCTTGGCTGCAATTTTCATGCATACGCCACGCTACGGGTAAGCCTCAAACGCTGCATCTGTCGGACAAAGCCTCGGTTGCTATTTGCTGCACACTGACTGTGCTTCAACTGACCGATGTACTGTTGCCTGGGGGACTACAATATCACTTTTCTGCAAACGCTATAGCCTTGGAATGACATGCAGGTAAGTTGCGCAGCACGCACAGGAAATGCATTTCACATTGAATCTGGAATTCTGGATTGCTTTTTCATTTCCCTCAAGTAATCAGCAAAGGCCTTCTACATCATATGCATGGCATCGCTGTCTACCAGACTTTTCCCATCAGATTGATTTGCTCGGTTACAACTAAAATTACTTGTACTGGAGTCTGAGCCCCATTTTCATCATACTTTTATGCAATCGTTGCGAACATTTGATTGGCAGCAGCTTCCTGTTTTCCTGTCGTTTTCTGGCATGACTCCCTTGGCTTGTTTCATTGCTCGTTTCTGGATACTTGGTTTCATTGCTGGGATGCTGGACTAATTGATTGAGTGATTGTGTCATTCCCGGATCGCATGCAGCTCTCGAGGCGCGTTTGCAGGATCCTTTCTGATTCAGGTACGGCAGTACAACTGTTGTCAGTAAAACGTGCAGTTGCTGATGCTCCTGACACGCATTGGATGGGGTGTGGCACCTGAGCACATGGCGTAACAGCAGTCGTTATGTTCAGGAGAACATGTCATCGGTCGGAATGCTTGACGCCTCCCAGTGCACAACTGGTGGCGGCTTTCAGATCCCAGGTACCTGCTGCAGTAGTGATATCTCTTTTGAATGCATACATATGTATGTGCCATGATCAGCAAAGCTGTTAGAAAAGGTTTCAGAAAACAGTGAGACTCTTACGACTATGTACCGCTGCTAGTACACCTTCATTCTTGCGTGATTGCACCATGTAACTTCCCGTCAGATAAGAATACAAGTTTGCACAAGTTTCACGCGGCGCACAAGGTTCACTGGCAGTGCTCACTCGCACATTCATACTGCAGCAGTCAACGGAGTACTATAAGCTGACTGATGGCAATTGGTTCTACAACATGCAGTTACTGATTTGCGATGGACGGCTGACATCTACAACAGTCTTTCTTGTTTGATATTGTGTCGCCAAGTGTCCCATGCTGCTGCAACCCCAATGATGCGAATGCTGCCTGAGCTGCAGGGGATCCAAACGCGGTCTTGAGCTACGTCTTCATTGGCAGATGTGAATGCGTGAGTGCTGTCCCAGCCTCGTTCATTTGCTGATAGTAACTGGGACAGAGACATCACTTGCCATGTTTCAATATAACGGGAACTGATCCGATTTGCCATCCTCCAAAATCCTATCCTCTTTGCAGATGAAATTTTGAGGTCAATACACGTTTTCTTTCAATGAAACCATGGACACCTCCGCCCCCTTTTCACTTTTTTCAGGGTCGACATACTGACTGCGCTCTCTATCCTACGCGCAGATTCTTATTATTGAGAAGGATGCTGTGTTTCAGAGGCTGGTGGAAGACAGAATATTCGACACGGTATGTTCTGCACCCGCGTACACTGTATTGCTAAAGCCTGTGTCTGTTGCCCAATGTGACCGATACCCTTCCTGGCGCCCACTGCATGGCCGCAGATCCCCTGCGCGCTGATAACAGGCAAGGGATTCCCAGATGTTTGCACAAGGATGTTCGCCAGCTGCCTCAGCAAAGCTATGCCCAATGCTCCAGTGCTGGGGATGGCTGACTGGTGAGTAGGCCTGCCCCGGTTGCTCCCACTTCCCCGCTAGACAGAAAGCTGAAGACGCTGGTAGACGATCCAGCATGCATTCATCCGTTAAGCACAAGCACCCAGATATAACAAAAAGATGCCACGCATTGCTTACCTGTAGAAGATAGACAAAAGCGATGTTCAGAATTTCAGTAGTTTCTTATGTACTATGCACAGAAGGGCGTGGCGTCGTTGATCCGTACGATGCATTCCGTTGGATGCATACATGCCCTAATCTGTAAGCTGCAGCTTAACGCTGCTTTTGCACTCATGGCAGGAACCCGTCTGGAGTTTCTGTCCTATCCGTACTGAAGAATGGGTCAGACAACGGAGTCGATGAGGCCAAGGGCTACACACTCCCAGGGATTCACTGGTTCGCTGCAAAGTGGAATGCATTGCAAAACATGAGGCAAGCCCATTTCCAGCCGCTGTCTTCAAGAGACCGGAGGAGGATCGAGACTCTGAATTCCTCCGGCAAGGTGAGCTTCACCTGTCCTCGTGCTGGCTTCGTGTCTAAGCCGTTGACACCACGATGTTTGACCACCAATGGCATAGAGAGAGGATCAAGGCCCGCGGAATGACCGTCTGATTGCTGATGTCGATAGATCCCTGAAGACTGGAGCACGGAGCTTGAGATCATGCGGGCTGGAAACATCAAAGCTGAGATTGAGGCAATCACAAAGGCCACACATGCCCCCGCTGGCTTCACGAGCTTGGTGTCCGCAGAGCTGAGATGCTTTCTGGATCAACTGCAATCAGCGCAGCAGCTGCAGCAAAGCTAGGGTGAGATAATGTTTCCAGTGTCAGCGTCTACCCTGAGAGTGCGTTTATTTCCGCGCCTCCTAATAGACCTTCATAAGCACAGACTCGCAGGACCTCGACTTTTACTACGTGTTACGAAATGCAGGATCTGACACTCTGTCCTGCGCCACGCACATCGTTGATTGGGACACAGTGCCTGCGCACAAGATGGAGCTTATGGTGCGAACTCCGCTACCCGGATCGGAGTGATACGCAAAGAATGCGTCAGGACCTAAACACTTCAGTACTCACAAGATGGCCCTGTTTCTGACAACCTCAGCCAGCCGCTCGGCCCTTGTCAACCACAGAACCCTCGATGTCTAGCAGTCATTCTTGGCGTCTGCAGGCACCATATTTGCACCTGCCAAAAGCATCATCCTAGTATATTACCAAGCAGCAGATATTTATATGTAAGTTATGGAGCCTTGCCTAGGCATATTGCGGTCGGTGGAGCAGTCAACTTAGCCTGCATATATTGCGCCCAGCTTTTAGTCCCAGATGGCAGTGGCTGATCCATATCTGACGCAGCTCAGGCTGCTGGATGAAATGAATGCGCATTGGATGCACACTGCGCATCAATAGGGCTGAGATCAGCCGATGAGCTATTACCCTCAAGTTTACATGTTACCTGCCTGATGAATGCACTCTGGCCTAACTCTACTGACGCCTGCTTTCTGCGTGGTCCTTTGCCGCACTGTCAAGCATCTCGTTGAAGCTGGTTTGCCGGGAAGTGCCAACTCCCTCGGCCAGCGACCTGTATCGGACTGGAGCTGCACTGTGCGACCTGGCTGACAAAATGTCCTCCATCTTCGGTGGCGTGCACGGCTGAGTGGTGCTGCACTCGTCGCGCGCGCCTGCCTGACTGTGCTGTGCCATCTGCAGATGGCTGGCACGCAAGCTGGCCATTACCGCCTCGCAGCGGGCCTGCATTCCAGGCGCAGCCAGGGAGCCAATGTCAGCAAGCTGTGGCCTTTACAGACTAATCATCAACCCCTTACCAACAGCAACCCAAGTGGTTGCGCACCATGGTGTCTTCGTGAGTAGTAGGGGAGATCGCGAGGGGATGCTCATGAGATACGCCATATCGCAGGTCCTCCGAAATCTCCAGGTTCCTCATTGAGTCATGCAGTTCCTGCTCCAGCTCCTCAATCTGCACCTCCAGGTGATGCACGCGCGTCTCGGAAGCCTTCTCCAGGCCGGACATCTGAGCCTTCATCATTGCAACCTCAAGCTGCGGAGGGAAACGACGACACATATCATCACTCACTGAACTTCCATACACGTTTCCGGCATTGCAATCCCTTCAATCGTAGCAGCCGGCAATGCCAAGCTCTTGTTCATCCATGCCATGGTCAGTGATCAGCGGGACAAAGCGCACGTGCACACATCCAAAGGGGAGTCCGTAGAGGGACAATCAGGCAGCGATGACTGACCTCCAGCTGCACGATGCGGTCCTGCGACGCGTGGCTGCGGCCTGTGCGGCGATGCTGCTCTGCTGCCTCTAACGGCTGTGTGTTGGAGGCAGAGCTCTGTGTAGGGCGCACGCTTTTGGCCAGCAGCGCATGCAGGCGCTGCAGCTCCTGCTCCTGGGCTGCAATGATCTGCTGCATCTCTTGCTTCTGCTTCTGGAGGTCGTACATCTCGGACTTCCATTCACATGCCTGCCAAGCCAGATTTCAGCACGCAGGCGAGCAGCACAGGGCGCAGTATGTGCCATCGGTTGCCGGTGGATGGGAAGGAATGATGAGACAAACAGGAAAAAGATATGTTCGTTATCTCATGTTGCGGGCTCTCCCATTCCGTCCGCAGTTGACAGGGGCAACAGTGGCTTCCGCTTGAAAAAGAAATGCTCGCCCGCGAGTGGCGCGTGTCGCTTTCTGGCGAACAAAAAAAAAAAGCAAAAAAAGGGAGGCGAGATGGTGCCCGGACTGCGCAACTCGGTCAAGCACTGAGATCGCTCGATGAGCCCCATCAGCGCAAGAATCTGAGGTATGGGAGTCATTGGCAGAGTGACGTCCATCGCGAAGCACAGCTTGTCAATTGAAAAAGAAACAGAACAAAAAGCAACAGCAGAAGTGTGGCCAAATGAAAGAATTGAAGGAACATATTGGCCGAGCGCTGACGGTGAAGGCTGATTGCGTGTTTTAGGTCATAGCACTTCAGGTGTGGCGGCGTCCTGACCTTGTCGACAAACTCCAGAATGACCGCCTCTGTTTCCTTCTGTGTCCTCATCCGTGCGGGACGCCAGCTTGATCATGGCGCTCAGCTTGCGGGCCAACCGGCCAGTGTTGAGATCCATCAGACTGCCCGCGCTCATGGTCTCCCTCACCCACGCAGCGGTGGGAAAGCCGCCGTCATCAATCTCGCCCTCCACCAGCTTCTCCAGCTTGTCAAACTCCTGGCGGTCGACGACACAATACAGGCACGGCAATTCGTCACATGCCCTTCAAGCAACAACATGGCACGTCAGGCCTGGATTGTGGGAGCTCGCACCTCTTCCCCCAGGTCAGCCTTCAGCTCCTCCAGTGCCTCCTTCAGCTCAACCTTCGAAGCCTCATCTCGGACGGCATTGCGCTTGTACTGCTCCAATTCCGCCTCTGCGGCTGCCAGCTTCTCTTCCAAATGAAGGATCGGGAGCTGACTGCCTTCGTGCTCCTGGGCGAGCAGCTGTTGCTGCTTATCCTCTGCTGCATTGAGCTGGTTTCAAAGCCAGTACAACGCACATCCTGTCAGCCGAGATGAAAGAGTAGGGGCAATGTCCAACACGCCGCACGTTGACATTCATGAAAGTGTTCCGATTGCCGCCAACAGCTGGGGCATACCTGCTTACGCAACGCAGCATTCTCGGACAGCTGGTCGGATAGCTCATTCCGTGTGAGCTCCGTCTCGTTCTGCCAGTGCCGGACCTCCTCCTCAAGGTCCATGACGTATGCCTGCGCCCATAAGAGCACGCCGTTAACACTTCCGCAAAGCTTCTGTCCTCCTCGTCCAGAATGTCCTCCTCGTCCAGCGAATAGAAACGGATGCAGGCCACTTGACAAATGCTCTGCTCCTCCCCCCCCCCCCCCCCCCACACACACAACACGCGCGCCCATCTCCGCTATTTTGATGCACTTGGTGCTCAATGCCACGCTGCAGGCCAAAGGATGGCACCTCATTCCGCTCCGGCCTCTCCGAGAAGCGAGGCAACCGGGACGAGGCCTTCTGCATTTCAGCCTGCAGCCTGAGGCTGGCCTGCAGCTCAGACTTCATTCCCGACACCAGGCTCTTGAGGTCCTCATTCTCCTTCTCACAAGCCTCCAGCAGCAGCGACCTCCTGTGGATCCAGCGGCAATGGTTAGCGCCACTGCGTCCCTTGCTTGCCAATGGCAACTGAGGCATCCCACGGCATGCATGTCTCAACCGAGTGACGCAGCACCCACAATGTCGCCCACCTTTTGCTAACGATGCCGATGTCAGACAGCCTTTGGTTCAGCTTCTTTGCAAGACTGGCGCCCTCCGCTTTCATCGTAGAGAGCAGGACCACCTTGTCTCCCTCCTCTAGCCCATGAATCTCACTCACGGCAGCCTCCACCGCCTGCAGATTTGCGCATAGCCCCATCATCAGCCAGGATTCCCCACATCATGGGGCCTGTAGCCTCAGCTTATCGGCACGATGCCACACGCTAAAGCAAACACTTCACAAAGGAAACCATGCTGTCTCGGATAACTTGTGCTGATGCCAGCATTCCAAGTTTGGCTCACCATCAGAAAGGTCTGGGTCTCCTTCAACTCCAAGCCATGCTCCGATGTCTGCCACAGAATGCGCACCACCACAGAATGTCTCACTCCAACGCGTGAGACATTGGACAACACGCGATAATCGTGTTGCTCGGCTGGCAACGAATGGGCGGACCGGCGGAGAGTGTGGGGACCTGTACCTGCTTCAGGGAGCGGCTCAGCTCTGCCCGCAGATCGGCATTGCTTTGCTGCAGCTCAGCGCTCTGCTGCGTCTTGTGCTCCAGCTTCTTTGTCAAGTTCTCTATCTTGTGCTCCAGCTGGAACGCGAGCCTGCGGGGGCGTGCAGGACACTTGCGTCAGCCACTCGAACAGCGCTGTTTCCATTCACATGAATGCCACTTGCAAGGCAGCGCCTACCTGTGCTTCTGATGCATATTCTGTGTCTCAACTTTCACCATATCTACTGGAGGCATAGGTGGCATGACCTCCTCGATCGCCAGTTGAAGGTCGCGCACCTTCTCCTGGTTATTGCGGGCACCGAGACAGTCAGCGCAAAATCATTTCCACATGCGGCACTGAAACAAACTCAACAATTTGGCCGGCTGGCACGCACCGTCAAGTGCTGGGTGAGCGATCCCATTGCCTTGAGAGAGGGAGAGATGCTGCGCACAGACAGACAGACTCAAGGGTCAGCCGCAATGTTCTTCTTTCGGTCACAGGGTGATGCTTGCACTCCATCCACAGTACACTATGTGCTCACTCGGAGGCTCAGCGAATGCCGCACCTCGATTGCTCAAGGACACGACGCAGACTGTCACATGTCTCGGCAACGGACTGGATCTCGGCATCAGGGATGCTGTCGTCCTGTGTTTTCGTGCAAAGCTTGAGTCAAAAACAGGGACCCCCGAACATGTCTAGCAGTAATGTCATGGCATGGGCAGGGCAAAGAGCAGGAGGACGTGCCAATGCACCTTGCAGGCAGCAAATCTGCGGATCAAGTGCGACAGCGACCTGACATGCTGAAGGGCCTCCCTGGACTTCGTCCATGTGACTGGTAGACAGATGCTCAAACTTCTCTGACATCTCAGACGCTGTTGCTTGTATCTCAGACCACAGAGTGTTCCCTTCATGGGGGCAGAGTGGGTTGGTTTCCGCCTTGAACATGGTGAGCGGGTTCCTGCGATCGATGGGCGAGAATGTCACATTGATGAGCTTCAGTATGTCTTGATATGAGCAACGCACAGTCGACGGAATTGCAGATTTTTTTGTTTGCAGTTTAGGCAGTACTTCAGCTCGAAAAAACCCTCGAGATAGCGCCGTGACGGAGGCTGGAGATGCTCCGCTTGCGGCCGGAGGAATGTAGGGAAACTATCATCACGGGTCGGCACCGTCACTGGATCCTGACGCAGCGTTTATGTCAAAGAATCCAATTCGGTACTCGTATCAACTGTCTTACGAGCCGAGCTGCGCCGCAGCGGGGATCGTGCTACTTGAGCCTTCGCAGGACGTAGCCTAGGCGGCACGTGACGGGCGACCGGCAAAGCGACGCTGGCGTCGACAGTGCAGCGAGTAGGCCAATACAACACACTCGCTGCACACAGCATAGACATATCGGTAGACCTGTCTTATAGTGAGTGAAGGACAGGGAAGGCGCGCTGTGCTACATGCACAGCAAAGTCGAACTTCGTCGCTGATACCGCGCATGTAGAGCTTCGGCTTACAACCCGACACCACGCAACAAGCCACCAGGTTTGCCGTAGTCGGCCCCTGGCTCAGGTACACCATTCGACGCAACGAAAACGAATGGCTAGGTTCGCCTGCCGACGCCGAAGCAGTGCAGCTGGGACTCAGAATGCGTTCGCCCAGCGCCTGCTCCAGAAGGGCTTCATACCGGTTGAGGGGACGTGCACCCGGCGGCCGGTTACCGCACCGGTAGCCTTGACTCGTCTTGATCGGCCCTCCTTCCACAGGCTGATAGTGCAAGACGCAGAGACTAGCTAGTCACAGGAGATTGTGTCCTGAACGTTGTCTAGCTAGGTCGGGCGTCTGGCTGGCTTATGGAAACTGGGCGGTGGGGAATGATCATCAGTTAGC
Source organism: Tetraselmis striata (assembly GCA_006384855.1). NCBI lineage: Eukaryota > Viridiplantae > Chlorophyta > Chlorodendrophyceae > Chlorodendrales > Chlorodendraceae > Tetraselmis > Tetraselmis striata. The sequence goes on from VCJN01000810.1 coordinate 32,255, forward strand.
TGAGTATGTGTGGCCGTCGGTAGTGGGCATGCGTCACTCCGCGTACCGTACGTCGCAACCTTCCATATCGACGATTCGGCGCAAGCAGCAACAGACACACGACGCGGGCCGGCGGCGGGGGCAGCATTATTGACAGCGACGACGAGTACTTAATGTATATGAGGTTTCTTCCCGCCCCCGGGACAGGGCTCAATACGAGATACGAGATACCAGAGAATTATAGGTTTCAGGCTTATGTCTCTCTTTTGCTGGCAACCTTTCATAGTTGCTGTTAGTTCTGTTGTAGTGCGCTTTTGTGAAAGCCCTGATGTAATATTATTAAGAGAATTATATGGTCGCTATTGCACTACGGTGCGCTCGTTTCGCGACTTATTTCTGCGAGCAGTACACGAATTTGTTGCTTATCAGTACTTTAGAGAGGAGCTGCACTTCGATGCTGTTGTATATATACGTATACGGGCACTTTTCAATTTATTAATCTAGCACGCAAACACGTCCATGCTTGATTAGCGACTAATATGTATCGTCTCCGCGCGCTGTAAGGCAGGTCCGATTTTCTGTTATGTTTTAGTACTCTACTTTCCGGAGAAACAGAGGGGGGGAGGGGGGGGGGGGGGGAGGGGGGGGGGTTCACTTTGTAAGTGGTCTCAACTTTATGTTCACGTACTTACGCAGTACTTGGCGGCTGGGAGCGGTGCATGAGCGGCTGGGGGCTCAACCCCGCACCGCCGTCGTGAATATACTTTGTTGGTTACGTGGATAGCGTTCTCTAGACGCACGTCTAGAGAATGCACGGAAAGTCTTCAATATCAAGGCCAGCCAGGCAGACAGCAGCTTAGCAACATCATAGCACTACATGCATGGAGGGGTGGATTGGCCACCGGATGGTTGGTTTTTCATGATGCTAATTGTAATATGGTGATGGTTCCAAAAAGTGCCCCACCCCTTGTCCATTTCATGCTTGCACGTGGCAAGGGAACACCCTTCTGCACACAGCCATGCATTGAAACCAGAAAAAAAGTCATGTTGGTGGTAGTTATTATGCAACTTTGGGCATGTTCTACTGAGTACTGTGAGATCAACATAAATAAAGTAGAGAGGGGAGGGGGGGGGACAGAGGGGGGGTTCTAAAACATAAAATTAAATCTGACTTGCCTAATAAGTGCCGCCACGTCCCGCAGTTTTATATGGAATGCGACTTCGAGTAGCTACTAAAAGTAAAAGTAAATTTCGCCCCGGGACATCGGCCGAAGCCGCCCCAGTAGCACTTGACCTCTTGCACCAACTGCAGTCGTAGCTAGGTCCGGCATATCTCGTAGATCATTGCCTCATTCGAACCCTAAGGGCTAAGGCATCATATTAGGGCTCAACCTGGTAGCGACTAAACCCAGGACACGCCGGGACGATATTGCCGAAAGCTACTACTACAGCTGCTGCGCTGATATACTGTGATGTATGTACTGCAAGCTAATTTCTATTTATGTACACGAGTACGGGTAGTGTACTCCTATGCCGCATACGACGATTACCTGTACCTCGTACAGGTGTACGACCGGTGTGAACTAAAAAAAGGCCAGTAACAAATCCTCGTATGTACAGCATGTCGTGCTGTTAGGGCTTTGAACCGGTAGCGACCATAGAATTCGGTAGGTCGCTAAAAAAATAATAGCCGCGCGATATATGATGATGCTCCAGAGGTGCGCCAGTAGCGCCACCATTCCCAGTTGATAGTCACTACTTAGTAACAACTCCGTCTGTGTGCAATATTCGAAATTAAAAGTGACCGGCCCGCCGGACGCCTCATGCGGAGATATGGATGCAATGATATCGGATCAGTACAAACATAGATAGAACTTAATTAATATACCGGCACTTTGCCTGACGAGTATTTTTGAGCAATGCTGACGGCTAGCTTGAATTGATGTGAGTATATATTTGAAGTTCGGATACATGTAAGTTGGAAACTAAGTTGGTATGTGCCTTTGTGGGTTGGTTCTTACTGGAAGCCTGCAACCAGCGATAGCTATTGGTAGCATTTGGTCAAGCGGAGGAGGAAGGGCAAAGGCGATCCCGCGGCATCCGCCAAGCGGAAGACGAAAAAGCTCGAGGATGCAACCGCTCGGCGACCGGCACCGCCTGCACCCGCAGCCAACAAAGCAACCAGCGCCGGCTAGACGCCAGCGACTCCGACAACGAATCGCTCAATCATTAAATCAGTTTGGCGTTGCTAGAAAAAACGATGAACTCACGGCCGAAAATTGTACACGACACGCAATAAGGCCGCGCCTACAATAAAGTACATAACATCGACTTCGGAAAACGGGCACTTGACGCAAATCACGCATATCACATGAACAAGCGGAGAAATGCACACCACATGACTGAAGAAGCATAACGGATCAACACCATTAAATAACATCATGGGAGGGGCAACATGCTAATTAAAAGAGATGTAATGTGAGGGGTGGTTTGCACAATAGAAAACCACCTCTCACAAGCACCCATCCGCGCCTGATTCGCACATACACGTGCGGGTAGCGCCTTCTCACTCAGATACGACTGCAGCTCACACAACAAGTGCGCGTATTGCCTTTGTCGTAACCTTGAAGTACAATAACATCCCACGCCGCATGCACACGGTATGCAACGCCAGCACCGCCATATGGCCACATCCGCGCACGCACACACTCGCGGGCACACACACCCGCAAACGCACACAGACACATACACAGAAACACACACGCGCGCGCGCAAACAATCACCCACCCTGCCCACCGACACATGTACAGACGCCCACTAACTTGTCGCCTCACCATGTAGTACATGCCTAGCACTCACTCTTTTGTTGTCGCGGTACGGAGTACTCGTTGGAGTAGCCACATCGTAAAGGCACACATCGGCACGAAACGATCTTATTACCTGATACTTCGAATGTATTAAATTGTGCATTTCTTTCATTTCACCCTTAATGAATGCTTATATGCGTTTTGAACTGTCAAATGAAACGAATTGTATAGTCATCAAGAACTAACTCCTCTCACCAGCCACTATAACTCCCTATTCCTAGATCTCCCTGAACCCACGCATGCCTCTCCATCAAAGCCTCCTCATGCACCCTGACATGGACACATGCCGCACGCGAGAAGTCCGCGCGCGGCGGCTTTATTGGCATGGCCATCGCGCCATCCCCGCCGTTGCTACGAATTCCGTTTCGTTGGGCGGACTGTGCTCGGCGCCCGCCCGCGGTCGCCGCAGCAGCCGCAGCTGTAACAAGCCCCCCTTCCCCCCGTCGCCCCGCTCCACGCGCCCCGCTGCTATGCGCCCCAATAGCCGCATGTAACGCAAATAATTTTCCGTGATATTCTAGCCATGTAACAATTCACCAACTCATCCGGATATTGACATATTGCGCGCACTACATCGCTCAACGTTCTCCATCGCATTTTAGCTAATCACTCAATCATATTCAATTACTGGGAGACTGATGAAGACAAGGCACTTCCATCTAGGAGCTTGCAGCACTAGCACTATACCGGCCGCGTGTTACCCGGACTCACAATGCGAATGCACCCACCCCTTACGGACCCAAGAAACCCGGTCATTCGTGATCACCATGACATGTGCCGCATTAGTAGAATATATTCGCGACATCCGGCCCGCCATTCTAAACCGATCTGGTCCCGACACGCAGGGGACAATACATAGCTAAGCACCGCATAGCATGAGATATTTCGAGTAGAATAGCAACACTCATACCGCGCTCGAGGGCATAGCCGCCCCCAGCGATCATCCGTTACCTAGTTGAGCGGTGTAATTATACAATACTGAGCATCACATAGCTATTCCGATTAGATATCTTTCCCCATCGCACCTCGGTAGGTGCAAGCGCGGGACGCCTCTAGCTGCCTAAGTTTTCATGCTGATCTATGTATGGGATGAGACCGAATTATAGGAAGGGACAAGAGGGGGGCGTTGCTGTCGTTCATATAGCGCCCCACTGGAAGGGGGCGAGCTAGGGCTTGGACACACAAGAGGATGGCCGATGGCAGCTTGAGTTTTGATAACATGAGCAACTCGGACTAAGCGAGTGGTTGCAACATACGTTGTAATCAATTTCAATTTCAACACGATACACATGTTAACACCATTCATTTTTCATGCGGAGATGATGGTTACGAGCAAAGGGAATCGGCTGGCGGGAATTCGAGTATGGAAGGCTGCTACGCATATATGTAGATATGTTTACTTCATACGAGTTCTGATGGGACATCGGACTGTGTCGGTTGTTATCGACGATAGTCAAAACAGTATATCGATGAGTACGCTAGCGAGGGAGGTTCCTTAGTTAGCGCGTCTTTAATAAAAAATACATAAAACGGTATTGCGGAACGATATTGGGACTATGCGGTGTCCGGATAAGTTGATTCTGAGATAATAAAATTGAACAATATGGGCACCGGTAGTACTGGTCCCGAGAAATAATATGAGTAAACAAGGACCATATATACCTGTACCTTACCGTATATACAAACCGTCGCCTACCCAGGGCTTTCCGTGACTAAACGGCCGTCGTAGAGGGTTTCACTGTCAGTCCTGTCCCGGGGGCGGGGGAAAAGGACCATATGTAAATAAATATATAAAGACAACGCGAGCGAAAATAACTATCCGTGTGGTTGAATTCCGGCTGACTGTAAATAATTAACCAGCCATTCTAAAATATGCTGTAATGGGTATGTAAGGATTAGGTCCGAAGTTTGCGCCCGGTATGGGGATACAGCACTCATTATTGGCGATTACCTGCTACTAGCGACCTGTCCCGGGGGCGGAAAAAAAACTAGCGATATGTCACTGGCCTTTAATTATTCTAGCGGAATGTCGGCAATTTGCTTGATATGCCCCTACATATGCCCCGGCAATGATGATGTGTACCCCTTGATAACGGATCGTCGCCTACCCAGGGCTTTCCGGAAGTGGATCGCTGCCTAAATAACAGCCGTAAGGATTAATCCTTAATCCTTAGTCGTAATTTGAATAAACTCCGAGGATTTCACTGTTGCAAGTCCTGTCCCGGAGGCGGGAAAACAAACTAGCGACCAGTCGTTCAGCCCATATAGCGACCATAATCAGATGGAGCACATGTAGTACTGGCACATTGATGCATTAAAACCCTGCTTTCTTGGCCGCCTCGCGACATTTAACGATGCGCAGCACAAGCGTGACAAAATGTTACACTTTAACCCGTACGCATTCCAACGAACTAATTACGAGCATTCGTACGAGTACCCGTACGTCGTATAAGTACGGCGGGTACCCGTGCTCCCCGAAAATATCAGATAATCCTCGTACCTGTAGTTCTATCATGAGTACCCGGGGTATTCGCAGTGTATCTATACTACGACGATGTAAACATTTTTCCCCGCCCCAGGGACAGGACTGGCACCAGGGAAACCCTTACAGCGTCTCTACGACGGCCGTTTACGATGTAAACATACATATTACGTACATTGGTATATATATTATGCTGCTCCTGCCGCCGCCGCCCGTTCCTGCTGCCTGCTCCTGCCTAAACCCTGTCCCGTATTGTACTCGTACACCTGGACGCCCTCGACCGAAGGGTGACTGGTCTTCTCTACTGCTGGGTCCCAGTTGGATGATCCGTTTGGGACATTAAAACCCTAAAACCCGTCTTGCGGCTGGTTCCCTCTTAAGCTGTTGCATGATAAGGTGATTATTGTGTTTTCATACTGTTACTTCTAGCTCATGTTATCATCATGATGCTGACGGACAACAAAGCAGCAGCGGAAAATACTTAACGTTCAGTCGGAGTAGCTTGTGCTGGCCAGTTGTCAGTGAAGCGAGCTAATCACTCTATCACTCTACACATTCATACACTATGTTCACGGCATATACCACTTCAAGGTAGCAACTACCAAGTCCCATCGATGGCCATGGCACGCCACCAATAGATGTACAAGCAAACATCAGCAGAAACCGATGCAGTTTGTGGTCCAATGCAAAGCGGATGCCACCTTGCGCGATCGGTGGCCACGACACCTCAGACCAAAGCTGACTGCCCTGGTTACAATGTCCAGAATATCATGTCCAGAATGCGAAGATGGGAATGAGCGCGGTGCGCCAGTGCTACGCACCCTCCCCCTTGCCGGCTGCCCTCACTCTTTGGTCTTGAAACATCGCGCCGCCTCCGCCCAAGCTGCTCAGCAGAGCTTTGGTCTGCTCCGGGGTCAAGTTCATGCCATCCGGGAACACGCCACGGAGATCTGGGCCCGCTGGCATGTGGCGAGCTCGCTCCGCCTCCGCGAGCATCGCACGCAGGTTTGGGTCATGCAGCAGTTCGCCGTTGGCTTCAAGGCCCTGCAGGAAGCCTGGTGGCAGCCCGGGCGGCATCGCAAAGCCTGGCGGCAGATGCTGCAGCCCAAGGCCAAAGTAGGGAGCCGGTCCCTGAGGAGGCATTCCACCGCCACCGGGCGGGCCACCGGGGAATGGGGGCATCCCGGGCATCCCGCGCCCGGAGGCGGCCCAGAAGGGGAGGGCCCCCGGGTGCTGCATGTGCTGCTGTGCGAAGGCCAGCTGCTGCGACAGCTGAGCGTACTGCTGCTGCAGTTGCTCGATGTCAGAGAGCCGGGGCGCGTGATGAGCCATACCAGCGTGGAACCCGCTCGAGGCCTGTGCCATCGCCCGCGCCGCGTCCTGCCCCGGGTTCAAGCCGGGCCCCGCTGCGGGCGCGGGCCGCGTGTCTGCAGGCCTGGTGTCCAGCGACTCCTTGGCTTGTAAAAACGCCGCCGTGTCCAGCCTACCGCCCTTTGCAGGCGGAGGCGACGGGGCCGGCTTGGCCGGGCCGCCGTGCTTGAGCGAGTTTGCGTGGGTCTCGATGAAGTGGGCGATGTAGACATGCGACGCGCACCGCTTCCGTGGCCGGAAGGGCGCAGGCGGCTCGTCCTTAACAGGGCGGATGCTTGGAGCTCCGGCAGCATCGGAGGCAAGCCCGTGGGGCACGCCAGGAGGCACGGGGCCAGAGCACACGGCAGGCGCGGCAGGCGGAGCAGGTGAAGGCGCTGCGGCCGGCGTTGCTGCCGGCGGCTTGGCCGGCCGCCCCGCCTTGGGCCCTGTCTGGCGGGCCTCCGCGTCTTCTGTCTTTTTAGGAGGCTTCGCTTTAGGAGGCGCCTGCAGCTTGTCGTGCGGAGGCTTGCTCGCATGGTTGTCGGGGAGAGCCTTGAGGGGGGTGGCATCCACGTCCTTGCTGGGCTCTTGCTTCACTGGCGGCTTAATGGGCGGAACGCTTCGATCCGCGTCCTTGGCGGAGGGGGCCTTGCTCGGTTTGCGCTCCTTCTCGCTCGCACCCTCCCGCGCCACGCGCTTCGCATCGGCGCCCATGCCGGTGGGCTTGGCGCCGCCCTTGGGCGCGCCTGCCGCACGCCCCGTATCCGAAGTCCTGTGCCCCTGCTTATTCCCTTGGCTCCGGGGCCGCTTCTTATCAGTCACCGACTTGGGACGCTCCGCCGGCATCTCTGCCGGCACCTCCGCCGGCACCTCCGCCGGCACCTCTTCCTCCTCCTGCTCAGCCATGAGCGCTGCCATGGTGGACAGGTTGAAGAGCGCCTCTGCGACGTCATGCTCGTCCTGCACCGCAGAGCAAAAGGTCAGCGGCTCTGCCCTCTGGGAGTGTACAGCAGCCGCACAGAGCAACTCCCACAGCTGCTGCTCTCACCAGCGACTCCTTGTCGCTGTCTTGTGTCGGGCTCCGGGCCGAGGGAGACTCCGGGAAGCGGTGGCGGTCGTTCCAATTGGCGGGCCGCCGCCGCGCAGACTCCTTGTGAAGGGCTGCCGTTGCGGCAGGGGACAAACATCCGGTGAGTGGGCTGTCACAGCAGTAGAATGCTGCGCTGAGCAAACACCGCCTGCCAACAAAAAATCGCAACTGTGGCGGCATAATGTACGGGTGCCGACCCGGCTAAAAGAGCAAAACAATAAAGCGGGCGCGATGTCCTCATTGGTCCAATTTCAGACGAATACATTCCGATGTGATTACGAGAATGAATGAATAACCCATTTTTGCTTTGAGCACCCCATTGCTCAAAGCAAAAATGGGTTTGTGCACTCGGGTCGGCACCCAAACGTCATGTGTAAAGGCAGTCCGTGATATGTTGTTAGTGCGGGCCACGTAAGGGGCCCCGTGCACAAGTACTGCTAGCGGCTGGCGCCCATACTGGATCCTCATCAGCCAGCACCGCCAAAATGTAGGTGGTTCTGCAGGATCCTGCAACGATGTTACGGCTCGAGGGCCAGCTGGGCCGCCATCGGGGCGACGCGAGGATACGAGTAAAGGGGACTGTCCCGAGCGGTACGCTGTCGGACGGTCGTCTAAAGGTCTTGATTCCAGTTTGGGCGCCAGCCGCTATCAGAACCCATGCACAAGGACCCGTACGTACGCGGCTCCCACAAACAATAGATCAGACTGACAGGGGAGGGGGGGGGGGGGGGGGGGTCCCGCGGCCTTCATGGTCCTCTGCACCCGTACCTGTGCGTCGCCGCCGAGGCACGACCGGCAGCCAGGAGTCCTCCCCTGCGGGACGCTGAGGGGCACACAGGGCAGCAAGACAAGTTAGAAAACTGCACAATCGCCAGCGCTCACTTGATCGGCACCTCGGATTGCGTGACGCACCAGCGCCCGCCGGCTTCCGCAAGCAGGCAGACGTGAAAGAGGACTATATAAGATTTTGAAGCAACTAAAAATTTGTCACGTGAAACTTGCACCAAGCTAATAACTACTGCTCAGAATACGTATCATCATCATTTCCAGTTTACTTATTAGCAAGTTACTTATACTCAGTACCAAGGCAAGGGGTTGTTAGCACTCTTCAGACTGCAGGCTGCAGAGCTCACTTCCGAGTACGTGGTGTGAGCAGGAGGAGTAAGGTAGGGAGTACTCTCTACTGGTACCCGTAATACCGACTACTGTTATGTACCGCGGGCACGTCATCAGCGTGAAGTGTTTGTACGAGACAGTCTGACGTAGTACCTACCAGGGCCCATGCCTGGGGTCATGCCTGGCGTGTCCTGGGTTTACCCGGTTGATGCATTAGCCCTTCGGGATTCGAATGAGGCAATGGTCTACGAGTTATGGCTCCGGGTCCAGACCTACGACTGCAGTTGGCGCAAGAGGTCAAGTGCTGGGGCGGCTTGGGCCGATGTCCCGGGGCGAACTTTACTTATAGCACCCGGATCAGAACTGGCGTCGTATGCGGACAATAATAATATACGAAAACCGTACTCGTACCGGTACGGGTACGATACTAGTAGTACTACTCGTGGCGGCGCGCGCGTTCGTCGTCATCGTAGTAGCCGTAGCCGTAGCAGTAGCAGGACCTATATGTGCGATTGCACATTATTTTGTGCGCTCATCATCATATGTCCCTAGGGATACGGATATTAAATTATATATCTATCAGCAGCAGCAACTCGATGCACGAGTGCACGGTAGCAGGACAGGTAATCCTTACTCGCTGCTGCTTGGGCGTCGTTCGATCTTCGACCGGCGGGTTGGGACGAAGGGGACACAAGAAGGGGCAAACCTTCACACTGGAGAGGTGCTTCTTTCGAGGCGGTACTCCAGACTCTGTCTTCAACTGAATCGGCGGCTCCCCGTGTTCCTCGCTGCTAGATGACATAGTGAAGAGAGCTCGCGCAGCGGGCAGGGTGCAGTAAACCCAGCGAACGCTTGCGGGTGTGGTGGCGCGCTTTGCTCAAAGTTTTAAATGTTGGTCGCCGGTTAACACTCGCGGGCGAGGAGGTCCTGCAAAACAGCGCCCACAGGATGGCAAACTCAGGAAGAGAAAGCAGCAGCACCTCACATGGCTTGCCCTCAGAGCCGATAATTCTGAGACGGCAGAAAGACCCCATTAGCGGCGCACCGAAGGCAACAAACCGCCGCGGGCGACCCGGGCGGAATGGTGCCCTGTCACCATAGCCGAGGCGGAGGCCGTACAGCAACACGTCCATTCGTACATCATGCAGTTGCGCTACCAATATCCTCGTCATCCTGTACCAGTTAAAATATATTGCGATTAAATAGAGACTTGTCCCAGGGACGGCGGTACCCTGTAGCGACCAGTCGCTGTATAAGTCGCTGGATTTCTGTGTGGATTTCTTGAACGTTGGGTAACATAGGATTTACATAGGATCCTAATAAATATCAGCACCAGCTACAACGCAAAACTGATGCTGAATGCTGAATATTCGCAAATATATTTATTCACATCATGTTCCGACCGGCACAGGATTGCTGAGCACCGGTAAGAATTTCCCCGTCGGCGGGCGAAATAATATCCGTATAACTGTATTCGCGACAGTACTTCTGCCGGTATAGTTGTACCATTCATCCTTAGCGATATTCTCGCTGCGCGCGGCGGCGACATGATCTGGAGATAATTGCGATACAGGTACAGTACGCGTGGCGACGCCCACGGGCCGCTGGTCAGCACGTGGGATTTCCGTGGCGGGTGAACATTTAAGAGTTTTAGCAAGCCCCGTAAGAAAAGCGCAACGCGACGCCATGCTTTGCGCGGCAGCAGCACGGGGGAGCCGGGCGGCAGGACAGGATCTGGTGGCCGTAACGAGAAGGGAACGAAGGGCCTACTGCTGACCAAACGCAGAAGGGGTTGACAATGTGCTACTGGCATGTCAGGGATTGCAGGCGGGAGTGGCAACCGGCCGAGGTCGCCGCGGGGGGGGGGGGGGGGGGGGGGGGGGGGGTTTACGATAGATACGAGTACGAGAAGCGGCCGGTTCGTCTTGGTGCCAGCTAGGCGCAGGTTCGCTGCTCGCTCATCCACCCATCGACCGGGTTGGGGAGGACCGGAGCGGCGCTGCGCCGGGGACAGCAATCCCCGAAGCTGCGGCCGTGATGCACTGCCTGAATACCACACTGAAATATGCCGCGCGGGCTGTGCTTGCCCGCTGAAAGCCAGCCGAGTAGCGGGATGCGACGAAAGTGCGCGCGCGTGCTGGGTACAACATCGCTCAGGCGGTACTGGCACCTGTGACGGCCCTGAAATAAACAAACCCGCGGTACCTTCCCGTAAGCTGGCGGCTTCGCGGTCTCGACCCAACAGTGAGTCAAGAAAGGGGATTACCCGTCGCAGATGAAGCGGCTTTTGGAGTTGGGGCAGCTGAACGCTGAGCTCCTCCTTTGACAGGTCACACCTGGAGTGGACGACGCGGCGTGTTTGTACCGTGGTGGTGATGGGTTTGGTTATATTACGCGGGGAAGCGTCGGAGGGAGGTAAAGTACTACTGCCGTGCCGTGGTGGTCGGACATCGGAGTCTGCGCGCTGCTGTTGGCCGCCCCCCCGCCCCCCAACCCCCGCTGCGCCAGCCGGGCCTGTGCTGGATACGCGGGCGGGCGCGGGACGCGCGCGGCGACTACCGGGCACCCGTACTCGTACATGTACCTCGTAGTACAGGTGATAGATTTGGTTACACTACTACGGGCGCGCGGGTAGATGAGCCGGCTTGAGGTAAAGTACTACGGGTCGCACCGCGGCCGGTACGAGTGTATGAGACGACGATGCGCGATGTAATGCCGCGCGCGAGGAGTTTAAAGGTGGCAATGCGATTACTCGTAAACGGTAGTCCTTGAAGTATTGCTGCTGGTTGTCGCTATGTCCGTATTAGTAAAGATAAATTATTCATCCCTCTGTTCTTCTTTGCTTGATCACGCGGATATTGGAGCGACGGACGAGCGAGGTCACGGTGCACACCCGCGAAGGGTCGTCGATCACTAGCCTAAACTGTGTTAGCGTGCTGTTTCCGCGACACGCAGTGGGTGGGCGCGTCAAGCAGTCGGGGTGGCATCGCGGGATGGGGCGGTAACGCGGTCACCCTCTCGTGATGTGTCGAACGCTCGCGGTGACATACGACGCGGCGAAGACTTCTAACGTACCATTTTGTATCCCGTGGCATTACAGGCCGCGACGGCAACGGTTACATTTTATTGCCATACATAGAACGACCCTTAATAGGCATGACTACGGCACCGGAAGTAGTGAGCCCGTTGTTATCCGCCCTGTCCCTGAATTGCCTACAACCGACAGGTTCCACCAGAATCCGAAAGGGCTTAATTCGAAAGCCAGCAAATCACCGCCGTAATCGACAGTCCAGCGCAGCATATTCAATGTGTACGGCAAACCGCCGGATAATCGGTCCGCCTGGGTGGCGGTTATTTTCTATAATCCCTTATCCAGCCGGTGGCAGCAAATCGGATGGTCGGCACCATTTAAAGCGGGTGAAGCCCGCTTCAGGCCCGCATCGTCGCCGCCGAAGGCGGCCGCCCCCCCGCTCCCCCCCCCCCTCCGAAGGGGAGGGAGCGGGCTGGAGCTGGGGGAAGGGGACCTCCCAAACCCCTCCCCAAGGATTTTTATTTTGGACATGCCATGTAAAGAACGTTATTTCCGGTTGAAAATTCGTGCTTGGGTCCAACAGCTCGGCAGCCTCGATTAAAGTATGTGTTGCATTAAGCGCTACTGTGAATAGCCATGTTGCGTCCGACAAACATGCCATTTGTATTAAACATTGTTTAAAACGTCTTTTTCTCAAAATATTTAATACTTTTAAAACATTGCCCCTCTAAGACACAGGGACAGCTAGGCTGCCGGGGGAGCCGCCAACATCATAGCAACATTGCTTGTCCCCTCCACTGCAGCATTCTCTTGAGTAGTGGCGGTGTGGGCACTAATTTTACCAGTTTGACTCACAACCTCATCACTGAGAATAAGGTCATCAACCTCATCCGCAGGAAGGTCATCGTCGGCTATAACCAACTAACTAGTGCATGAATCAACATGCTCAGGCGCAACTCGATCGCCGCCATCTGCGTCGACAATGGCCCACTCCCAGGTGTGGCGGAGGTGCCATTCCTCGCCCTAGTCTGGACACGGTCCGCCAAGGCGTCGTTCAAGCGCATGGTAGTCACTCGTCAGTTTGTAGTTGACGCGCCGCTTGCTGACCAGACTGTCTGCACGCTCATGATCCATGCGATTGCGCTTCAACTACAAGCTCTCTCTCTCTCTCTCTCTCTCTCTCTCTCTTTCTCTCTCTCTGCCCCCCCCCCCCCCCCGGCCGCCCACCGCCAATTCACATTATTAAAAGGAGCGACGGACCTGGACCTGGACGGGAGGATATGACAGTTATTTAATGCACGTGGCGTATAACGATGGGGCCACGCAGCTGACAGGCCGCCAGACGGGAGGCGGGAGGCGCGAGGCGGGAGGTGGTAGCCTGGTCGGCGGCGCCGGGGAGGGGGGGGGGTGTCGCAGAATGATTGGCCGCGGCGATATGTTGGCGCGACTACATGTACTCGTAGCTATTTCCTGCCGCCGGGCGCCGGTGCGCGGCGCTGCACCGCCACCGCACCCCGCGCGCCGGTGTATACTATGTTGTGTATGTATATAGTAGTGGTCGTCCGCTGCCCGCAGTGACATGTACGGTCACGGGATGTTTAAAACGTTGTTTAAAACGTCTTTTTTGGTCATATTGGTAATATAGAGGTTTGATTACACCGGGCTATTCTGTTACCGGTATTGGTAACGTTAAGATTCTACAGTAGTTTGAATGCTAGCGACCAGTACCTGTACTCGCAGTACGCGTACCGCTTGGACTTCCCGATGTCCAGCGGCGCTAGCGACAGCATGCGATAGCCCTGCTACATGACGCACCCGCACCACGAGGGGAGTCCACCTTTTGCCTTTGCGCCAGCTGACCAGCTAGCGCAACGGCGTCGCACCTCTCGTAGGTAGTGTGCAAGGTGTGAATATCTCTACGAGTGGACGGTCTCGACGACTAGTCTTCCACCACGACACTTGCGCACGCTACGATGGCAGGCGGCAAGAAGGCGGCAGACCCTACGAAGGCAACGCCAGCCAACAGTTTGGCCGAAACGCCCGCGGAGCCGACAGAGACGACACGGGACACGACAACGCTTGCGTTACTGCAAGCGCTGGCGTTGAAGGTAGGCGCTTTATCGACCCGCTTGGACGAACATGACAACAACAAGCACAAGGAGCAGCGCGACATTCCCTCGGACGACGACGAAGTCGGCGAGGGTGGCAAGGAGCCGGAGCACGACGCCCGGACAGCCGCTGCTACGGGGGGCGCGCGCGACGCCGCGGCCGTGTTCATCGACCCTCGGGATTGGGAAGACCTCTTGCCCCGGGCGTACCAAGACTGCCCCCCCCCCCCCGTCGGGCGCCACACGCCCGAGCCTCTGGCGGCCCCGTAACGACGAGGCCGACCGCTATCTCACTGAGGCCAACAAGACTGCGTCGCGCGACGAGTACCGCCACATGCTGTGCTATGGCGTCTACCGCGCCGCCGCTAACGCGGCGGCTAAAACAGCTCTGGCTACGCTTCGCGCGCCCGATACCCCCACCCAAGACCGCGTCGACGCCCTCGACCTACTCGACGCCGCGCATCGCACGCTTGAAGCAGTGGGCGACGCGGATGAGGCCAGGCTCACCTACCTTCGACGCTTCAAGGCCAAGAAGGCCCTCACCCCCGAGGAGCAAGTCGCCGAGCGACTCGTCTACTCTCGAGTCTTCGACACCGCCGAGCATGAACGCTCCGCCAACGTCGTCGACGGCCTCCTGGCAGCGCAACACGTGTTTAAAACACATGTTTAAAATTGTTCCGACTGCCATTGTGTGCAGCATATTGGTGAATAACAATGTGAGTATTCAATAAAGTAGCAATCATCTGCCACGACAATTCAACTTTCTTCTTCTCGATTTTGCCCCATCATTATTATGTATTGTTTAAATTTGATAATCCGGTGTAATAGTAATATTACTTGATTAGTTTTTGTTGCTGCCGCAAATGATCGATAATGTGCTTGCCCCCGATGTCCATCGCCAAAGCCTCTCGATAATCGGTCACACCGCGTTGGGCGGCTTCTCAATGATCGGCGCGTTTGCATAATCGGCTTGGTGGGTTGTCGTCAGCAAGTCGTCAGTAATCGGCTGGTGGGAGGGGCCGCAGCAAAAGGTAATAATTTCGGCTGATTTGCAGAAAATAGATTAATAACGCGGTGCAAAATGGGTTAGTTCCAATTCCACAGAACCGGCGGGAAATGCAATTACTGTACACACTACCGGTACCTCAGCATAACCAATAAATTTCAAGGGAGGTAGCCAGGGATGATTAGCCAGAAAGTGCGCAGGCTTAGTTACACGAGAAGGGCGGGTACTTGCGGCAAAGAGCCACAAAGAGGGAGGGAGGGCGGGTTGTACAGGCAGGAGGCGAGCACAAAACTAAGAGAGTGGTCCAATCTAGCGGACGATGATGGTTTTATAAGATTTGATGGGTACGGGATGACCGCCGTTCTCGCCGTAGTAGGCGGCACGCATAGTGCCGTACATCGGCTCTTGGTATAAAGCAACAGTGTTTTTGCACCCGTACTGGTGTCAGCACCTGCATACCCGCCCTAAGGGAAGTGCCTCCTTGTCCCCTTCTCCACCCACTCCCTGCCCCCCCCCCCCCCCCCCCTATACTGTGCGAGGGGTTCAACTCCTTGCTTCAGGCTAATCTCGAAAGACGCCAGTCCGCAACAACGATGTCGCCAAGCAGATCGTCAGTCCGCGCCTGATTATGAGGTGACGCGTCATACCGAGCATGTCGATGGTCCATAGTAGCAGGTTCTCGGAGCAAGTCCTCCATTCATATACCTATACATGTAGTCGCCTGTCGCTACGGTTGATCGTACGGGTGCCGACGCACTCGACATTTGTCATACTAAGAACGTGCCATCCATGCTCTGTAGAATCTATGATAGACGAAAATACCGATTCATCGCGGATGTAAGGACAATGTGCCGGCATCAGTTGCCGACCTCTTTTCTACGGTTTTGTTCTCGCCCCCGGGACAGGACTGGCGACAGTGAAACCCTTATCGCTTGCAGCGTCTCTACCTATGACGGCCGTTCGGGCATCGATCCAACTACGGAATGAAGCCATGGGGTAGGCGACTCTCCGTCAACAAGCAAATTGCCGGAGCATTCTGCAAGACTAATTAATACAGGCCAGTGATGGAATTCCCGGCACTGTTGGATTGTTTCAAAGGGAGGTAGCCAGGGAAGATTGGCCAAAAAGTGCGCATGCTTAGTTACACAGAATGAAAGGGCGGGGTACTTGCAGCAAAGAGCCACAAGGCGGGAGGGAGGTTGGATTTGTGCGGGCATGCATGAGGCGAGCACAAAACTAAGAGAGTTGTCCAGTCTAGCGGACGATGATGGTTTTATAAGATTTGATGGGTACGTAATGACCGCCGTTCTCGCCGTAGTAGGCGGCACGCATAGTGCCGTACATCGGCTCTCAGTATAAGCACTAGTGCGTGCCAAAGCACCCGTGCTAAAGCAGCAGTGTTTTTGTAGCCGTACTGGTAACGGCACCCGCATACCCTAAGGGCAAGGGGACAAAAGAAACCCCAAGAACACAGTTCTAAACATTTCATAGGGAGGTAGGCAGAGAAGATTAGCCACCTCTGTCGTCTGTCCTGTGTCTTCAGTCCTCTGTCAAGACTGCGGATGGGGCGGGGTGGCTCCCGACGGGGCGAGGGTGCTGTCGAGAAGGCTGCGAAAAACCATAGGGAGAGAGAGCCAGCCGAACAGAGGCGCGGCGGCGCGGGTAGGAAGCGTCGTCGGGTCGACGTAGTCGTTGAGTACTGCAGAATCGAGGGTCCAACCGCCCCAGTGGCGGATTTTATTCAGAGGCACGCCCGCCGCTGCATTTGCGCGAGACGCCCCGCCCGCAACGAATGCGAGGTCCACACGAATCCTTCGGTGGGGGGGGGGGGGGGGGGAGCGCGGGGGGATCGATTGATGTGGGCGACGGCCTGCGTGAGCCAGTCGCCGAGGGTGGAGGCGTTCCATGCGGGGCGATGTAGTCATGTCGCTATGGAGCGCCCATAATCGGCCCGGTTGCTTGGCGGAGGGGGTTGCCCGGAACGCTGCGTCGCGGTAAGCGATGAAGCGGCGGAGAAGGGCTGTCCACGCGGGCACGGTAGTGGCAGGGATTGGGATTAGGGGCTTGAACCCGTTTCGACGCTTGCGATGTCCCCCTTCTCGCGGCTGACGTAGAGGGTGATGCTATGGGGGTCCACGGCCATGTCGCGGAGTCGGTAGGAGACGATGGACTCGCCACGGGAGTAAAACATAAATGTTGAGCATACCACGGCGCCCTCGCGGAGGATGGTGCGGTTGCCATGGGTGGTCATGGGAATAAGGTTAGCAAGGTTGTCAAGGATGTTGGTGATGACGTCACAGGGAAGGGGGGCACGGCGCAGCTCCTCGCTAGTCTTGAGCTGACGGATTTGAAGTGCCCGCTTCATGTCGCTGATGGCTGGGCGGCGGGTGTCCGGGGCGTCATCCCGACCGGTGTGACGCAGGAAGGCGATCATGGCTGAGAGGAAGGGTAGTAGAGAGCCGGCATCGATAGTGCAGCGCTCTGCGATCCATGCGGGGTAGCAGACGTAGGTAGCCTCGGTGCAGTCCGGGGGGGGGGGGGGGGGGGGGTGCCTTCCTCGTCCAAGCAAAACTCGGCAAAGAGACGAATCTTGCCATCGTAGTTGGAGTAGCTGCTGACTGTGAGCGAGGTAGTCAGCAGATCGAGCACCTTGGCTCCCCAGCCGTATGTGCCGTGGAGAGTCTCGATGCTACCTCGCATGATCTCGCTCCAGGGAGCCTTTGCTGCGGCGTCGGCGATGATGAAGTAGGTAGTTGTCTTCGTGGTGCGGCGGACACGCCGGAACGCACCATACGCCGCGGCCGGGTCTGAGGGTGGCGCTCGCCGAATCAGCGGCTGGGGTTGGCCGAATCAGGGGCGGCGCGAAGATGATGCCATGACGGTAAGGTACTGTAGCTGCTTACCTCGTGGCGAGCATCGCGTGAGTACCGGGCTCGTCTAGCCGCATGCGAGAGGCCGCCGCGCTGACGGCGGTTGAAGAGGGTTAGCGTGGCAGGTCGGGGAGGCCGCGCCAAAAGGAGGGAGTCGGTGTAGACTCGTGATGTAGATGTTAAGGACAGGTTAGCGCCAAAGGGGTTGACCATGGAGAGGGTAAGGGAAGGGTGACGGGTAGCAAAGGAGGGTCAGTGGTGAGAGAGTCCCGCTGATGCCGACGACTCCGGTGCAACGTTACTTGGAAAGGGCGCGTCCGGAGGCGTGCCCTCGAAACGCGGGGGGGGGGGGGGGGGGGGGGGTCGGCACGGCGGAGCACCCCATCATTTCGGCCTTGTCGACTGAAAGGGGCCCAATCTTTGCCTTGCTCCTGCTAGAGTCCTTGGTGGCGTACTTAATTGCAGAGGCGGCTCGTGGCGCCACCGCTTCGCGCACCGGGCGCGTAGTCTTGAAGTTTTCGCGGCTGCCGCCGCCACCGTCCCGGTCGCGGTCGTTGCGCCAGAGGGCGCCGCCGAAGCGCTTGCGGGCGGTAATTTTCGCGGCGCTCGCGATGTTGGCGTCGTAGACGCGATCCTTATTGTAGAGCTCCAGTAGCTCGGAGAACTAAGGCGACCAGAGGTTCTTGATACCAGGGCGGAAGTAACGCTCCCGTACGACGTCGAGCGCGAAAGTGTCGCCGTCGTGCATGCGACAGTATCAACAGAAGAGAGACTCAAAGACAAACAAAGGTGGTATGTAGTGTTGGTGGTGCAAAGGCGAGAGGCTTCAGTGTTTTGACGATACAAAGATATTGGGTTATCACAACGCTTCCCACATTGCAGCATTATACAGTACATATACCCGTAGTCACAGGTACACATTGTACTAAGCTAGTACTCACATGACATTGTACTAACTCGTAGTATATCGTACTCGTATAATTGTCACATGCATCTGTGTGTCCCGGTACTTGTGGAGGTACGCCAGACGGAACCGATGGCCGTCGTCGATGGCCTCCATGTTGTAGATGATAGCCTCGAGCCGCTGCCCGAAGGCCGGAGTAATTCCCTCGGTGACGCATGCCGTCGCTAGCAGCTTACGCAACTCGGTGGTCGAGCCAGCGATGAAAGCCCGTTAGTTGCACGCGGCGTGGTTTTTTTTTTTTGCTGCCGGCTGGAGTCACGCGAGTATTACCAAGCATGTACTCGAGCACACGGTCGAGGGCGATGCTAAGGAAGAGCCCGGGGCGTCGCAGATTGTCGGGAGGCATCCCGTTCTCGAAACCTGGCTGAGCCGTAGCGATGGCTGGTTTCCAATTAAGGTAGTGTGGCTTCCTCGAAGGAGCGAAGGGCGCACAGACGTTCCGGTCCATACCACCGGCGCGGGACTCGTTCCCGCCCGGAATGGCGTCCTCTTCACCGGCGCCGTTGAGTCTTCACCGCGCGGCTGCCGGCGGCATAGGAGTCTCTTGGGTGGTGAAGAACGTGGAGAGCTGCTCTTGGATGAATTGCTACAATCTTATATCTTCCGCCTTACGATGCGCCACCTCGATGGGGTCAAGGTCAGTAACTGTGGTTCCGACGCCCTCGACAGCCGACGCCTTGCCGGCGTCGACCATCTTGGGGGCGGTAGGTGAGCCGCGGCATGTCATCGCAAAGGGGTCGTCGGGAAGAGAGACTCGTGGTGAAGAAAGAAAGGAAGAGCCTCGGCTTGAGCTGGTCATGTTATAACAACGCGAGCGGAGGGTGGAAGGTTTAGTTCCGTTTCCGAAGGCCTGAGCACTTTGCATGGTACGAAACCGCGGGTTAGTGTTGTGCAGGCATGATGCCATCACAAAACTAAGAGAGTGGTCCAGTCTAGCGGACGATGGTGGCTTTATACGATTTGATGGGTACGGGGCGGCTGACCGCCGTTTTCGCCGTGGGCGGCATGCAAGGTGCCGTACACTGGCTTGTCAGTGCTTAAGGCACTAGTGTCAAAGCACCAGTGCTAGAGCACAGTACTGGTGTCGGCCCCCGCATACCCTAGGTGCAGGGAGGGAAAAGGAAACCCCAAGGACACAGCTCTAAACATAATCCTCACGCTCGTGCTCGCAGCTCTGGAGGTACCCTTACCCGGCAGTCGCTATATATATCTGACGATATAACATAATAAGGATTACCCTGTATCTCCATACACAATCCGCGAGTTTCAGCTCGGCGCCAACGGCCGTGTTTCAACGTCCACTACTAATGGCCACGCTACCGCGTACAGGGTATCGCCGCCAGCAGCACTGCAGCCAGTCCAACCGATGATACCGCCCCCAATCAATGGAGATAGGTACCCGCAGCGTCTAATCCTTGCCCTGTATGGAGTCTCACACCGGGGTTGATGCTGAGGGCGGCGCAGCAATGTATCACTCTCTGGGACAACTGCACTCATGAACCTAACCATGTACTCGTGACTGAGAGGATTAGCTGCTACTCCAAGTACCGCCCAGGCTACTTGTGAGGTAGCTGACTGGCGGTGAGGTGCTGGAACTCCGCCCCCGCAAAACGTTGCACAAGCAGTGCCAACTTTCAGGCTGGGGACTGTTGGCCCTCATCGTGGTATGTCGGCGTGGTGCCTCTGCGTGTGGCGCTCCGGGCGGGGCGCGAAGGAGCTGGCGGACGCCTCCCTCCCCGAGCTTCTTGCCAGCGGTGGTAGCGTCTGCGGACAGCCTGCGGTGGACTGGGCCGCCGCGACTGTGGCAACCCCACTGCTCCGCACGACCGATCCCAGGCTATGCTGGGTCAGCTTCCCGAGCCACAAGGTGCGTGCGGCGAGTGCCGCCGAGCGATCGCACCCGCGGTCGGCGGACGCCTTAGGCCGTTATGTCTCGGCCTCTTCTGACCTCTGCCCGTGCTCCGACAGCCTGTCAGCCTGGCGAGTTGCTGCTCGTGAATACCCACATACTGCGCCTGAAATGGATTATATCGACGCGGCAGGAGCAGCCGATCAGGACCTCGACATGTTGCTATTGTAGGCTGCAATCGCGAATAGGCGCAAGTACTCGTTTGTATATTCCCATATGTGACGAGACCCAGTGTGATATGCTGACACGCTGGCAACCCTTAACATGTATCTCCTAGCAGCATCGAGATAGAAGATAGGAGATAGGCAGTCCATTCTATTCAATATCATCACTATTTCTTTAGTTGTGGTTGCGCCTTTCGTTCATCTTCTCTTCTGCTGCTGCTGCTGCTCAATTGCAGTTGCAGGATCGTACCGGTAGTAATAGACGAACCATTACGTCCATTGTAACGAGCCACACTTGCGGCGAACCCCGGGCGAACCATTTTCTACTAATCTCCTGACGCTGTTTATCTTTCAGTATTCACCCCAATCCAACCCTGCCGTGTCCGCCGGTCGTGCTGGCCCGCCAATGAGCGCTGGCGCCCGCGGTTGCAGATCGTCACGCAAGCTGCGGAGCGATGTGCGCTTCTGCACGCCGCGATTCAGGTAGGAGGGCGCCGTCTCCGCGCCTGTTCCCCGCGCTTACATACCCACGCCGCAGGACTGCCGCTGTCTGCCGGTCTCCGCTGTGCGTACAAATGTTTCCCTATGCTGGCGCCAGACTGTAGGACGACTACCCCGGCGACTGCATGCCCTTTTTTCCCGGGATATACTGATGGTCCAAGCCGTGAGCGATCCTAAGACAAGGTTGCATATGGTGGCTGACGTATGCAGCACGTTCATACGAGTGCCTCCGGGAGGGGCGCATCTCACGTGATTCCACTCGGGCGATGGGTGGACATCCCGCGTATCGCTCTTCTGGCTGTTCCTGACGGCGCCCCGGCCACGCACCAAACGGGCAGGTGTGGGCCACCGCCGACAGCATCCAGGACGCCGCTGACGTCGCGACTAGCCGCGTGTCTGAATGGGACCGGGTCAGCGGGCTTCCTCCGCTGGCCACGTGGGACATCGAAGGCTTTGCTATTTCGGTTTGCCGGCAGTCTGGAGCGGCAGAGGGGAAGAGGCAGCAGCGAGACACCAAACGGCAGGCCCCCGTCACCGCCACTGCCATCCCCCCCCTCCGCCTCGTAGGCATTGCCGCCGGGGTCGCTGAGTCCGCAAAGCCCCGATCCACCCCGCAGGCAAGTTGACGCCTTCCGGCGCGCTGGCGTGGGAACCCATCCCGCAGCAGGCAGCCCGACGCTCGCGGTGGTTGCGCTGTGGGACGGCGCAGCGCAGGTGGGCGCCTGGATGGGGCCGGTGCTAGGCTGGGGCTGCGCCGTCAAGCGCAAGTGGGGCCACGAGTTCGCAACGCCCACGAGCATGGGGCCGACAGAGGCGGTGCTGACCGCTGGCCTCGCCGGCGCCGCGCCCGGCAAGCTCACGCTCGACCCCTGCTGCGGCGGCGGGGCGCTGCTGGCGGGCGCCGCCTGCCTGGGGGCGGACACGCTTTGCGGCAGCGACGTGGATGCCTCCGGCTTCCAGGTGAGCTGCGCCCCTCCCTTCCTGCCTGCGCGCGGCGTCCCTCGCCCCTGGCGGTGAGTCCATCTCTTATGCGCGGAGGCTGACGTGTGTGCCGCTTCAGCTCCGCAGATGGGGCCATGCCGCGAGCGGCATGACACCAGGTCCGCCCAGCCCTGGCCGGGCCTTCCCCACCAACATACCCAATCCTGACCCATTGATAGAATCCCGGCAAGACGGATGCGCCAAGTGCCCGCTGTGGAACATGCCAGAGGGCAGCACCAAGTACAACGACTTCGAGAAAATCGACGATGCATTCGTCTGGGAATGCCGCCCCATGCGCCCCTTCAGCGTGTTCTCAGTGAGAACCAGCGCCAAGTGGGGGAAGGGGGGGTATACTAGAATACTTGAACGCAATTGGTTGCCCGATGGCGAGCGCTAGCATCCCTGTACCTGTAGACAATAGCCTGAAGCACGACATATGTCATCAGGCTATCTGCCAGCTTTTCCGGGCAGTGGCTCCGGTATCTGAAACGAGGCAGCAGCCATCTGAGCCAGCCTCACCCGCCGCCCCTTGACCGGCGACAGGCGGGACAGGCACGCAAGAGCCGGGGCTGGTGATCACGAGCGCGTTCCATCCCGCGTGGAGGTAAGGTCACCCACCATCAACCTTGCGCACCAGCCCCCGCCCCGGCGCCAGCACCAGCCCCAGCACTAGGCACCCACTGTATCTAAGAAAGTGCAAGCGACAACTCAAAGTGACCCCTTGATATGTGTCCCTGTTGACGCTCATCGCATGTCAGTCATCAATCACCCCCCCTCCCCTACCCCGCTATCCCTGACTCAAAACACTGCTTCTGTGCTGCATGAAAATGCCCCATGCCGGCGCCTTACGACCTCCTTGAATATATACTTGCAATCAGGGGGGAGGGGGGCGTGAGCTTGTGGACCGTCGATGTCGCGCTGACGTTCGAACTCCTACCGACCCGCAGGTCCGGCACATTCGACATCATCGTATGCGATCCGCCCTACGGGGTGCGGGCCGCCATCGTGGGCGGCTCCCCGCAGGAGGGCGACGCAGCACAGGTGCGGCGACAGCTGCGCTCGCTGCCAGCTGCACCGATCCGTCTGCTACCGCGAGCATCAGTATACCGCGCCATTTAACTGGATCCGCTAGTAGTCGGAGTAAGTTGGAGTATCTGTGCAATTTTCGTGGTGTATGCTGATAGTTTCCTAGATGGGTATACTTTTCATCTCTTGGCGGTTTTGTTATTTCATTTTTTGGGGGGGAAGAGGGGGGGGGGGGGTAGTGATCGGCATGGCTCTTGTACGGGTGCGGACACGGGTCATAAGAACACTTCGAATTCGACCCTGCGCCTGCCAGAGGTCAAGTCTAGACGAAGCTGTATCGGAATTACAGGGAATGTTCTGATAGGTTGCATGCAAGCGCAATTTGAGCCTTACATTGAGAGTTCCTATAGGTGCGTCGGCACCCATATGCTGTATCATACATAAATACATACTATATATGTGTTATTGGGGGATACCGTGCAATTCAATACGGCTTGCGGGGCCAAAAGCTTATGAGTTGTGTTGCACCTTTGCGTCGGAATATTCGTGATGTATTCCTGGTGTATACTGACTAATTTCTCCGTTTTAGAAGTTTTTCCTCTTCGTGAAGGGAGGGGGTGTCAAAAACGTTTATCTGCGGACCGTTTGCGTTTGTTCGATTGGAACGCCGTGTTTATTGCTTTGGACCGCAAAGAGGGAGGAGGTCTATCAAGCTTAAAGTAAATTAGAACCCACCGCGAAAGTTGCACGTTTGGTTAATATCCGAATATGCGCTGTACAATGCACCTGGGTTTGCGGGTTATTATAGAATGATATAAATTGTTTTGCAGCAACGAGTCGGAAGACCTGTGTGGTATTCGTGGTGTCTTCTGAGAAATTTCAAGATAAATGATACAGTTTCTCCTCTCGTCGCGCCAGAAGGGGGGGGAGGGGGGGCTTCAAAAACGATAATACACCACGGACCCACAGTGTGGTTCCGATAACAACAAAACAGCTCATCGTTATTGTTTGTTGGGCCTGCAAACTCCGTTCAGTGCTTGTGTATCAGTTGAAGCAGAACTCCGATTTCAAAGAGCACACTCAAAGCTCGATTGGTTGACCTCACATGCGCGGCTGCCTTGCTCCGTGTGCCAGGCGGGCGCTCCCGCGGCGCCGCCCCGAGGCGACTTCCAGGCAGAGGTACTGGTGAAGCTGCTCCGCGCCGCCGCGGCGCTGCTGACGCCCGGCGGCCGGCTGGTGAGCTGGATGCCGCTGGACGGCGCGCGGCCGGTCCGGTGCCCGGCGACGGAAGGGGCGCGCTGCGGCGCGTGCACGGAGTGCCGCGTGCGGTCCGCCGCGGCGGGGACCGGCCTGGCACTGTGCTGCCTCGTCCGGGAGGCGAGGGCGAGCGGCCTGCAGCGCGCCCTGGCGGTGTTCCAGATGGCAGGCGGCGGCGGCGGCGGCGGCGCGGGGCGGCATGCGGAAGAGACCCGGCCGATGGCCTTCGCCCCTGTCTGCGTCGCCGACGAAGGGGGTGGCTCCGCGCAGCTGGGCCCCGCGCCGGCGCTGTCCTGCCAGCCGCCAGGCCGCAGCCCCCTCGCGCTGCCGGGCAGCCTGCCGAGCCGGCTGCATGCCTCCGCGGCGCACCACCGGCGCGAGAGCTACGCGGCCAGCAAGAGCGCCGCCAGCGGCTCGGCGCTGGACGTGTGGCGCGCGGCGTGGGTGGGCGACACCGCGGCGGTGGAGGGCTACCTGGCCGCGGGCGGGGCGGCGGACCAGCGCGACGCTAGGTGCGCCCACGCACGCACGCACCCCCCCCCCCCCCCCCCCCCCGCAGGACCATATAATATGCAGGCAATGTCGTGTCGCCCGGTCACTTCCACTTTGAGGGAGAAAGGGGGGGGGGGGGGGGGGGGGGGCGTAAACAGCCCTTAACAACCGGCTACCGCAATATTTTGCTGGGACGGCTGTCAACTGTTGTTTTCAGACTCCCTTCACAGAGGTCGCCATGCAGCAGTTTCTCGTTTGCAACGTAACATGCCTCACACCTGCAGATAGAGTAGTTTCTTGTTTGAAATGAGGGCCTCACTTCCCGGTGTATCCCTGGCTGGCCACTCACCCTGCAACCGCACTCCGTGCATCGGCCTCGCGGTGGCGGCGTATTCCCGCTGCAGGGGGCAGACGCCGCTGCAGCACGCCTGCGGCTACGGGCGCCTGCCGGTGTGCCGGGCTCTCCTGGCGGCGGGCGCGGATGCATCCGCTGCGGAGGACCCCAAGGCGATGACGCCACTCCACCGGGCCGCCACCTGGGGGCACCACGCCATCGTGCAGGTAGCTTGCATTCTCTCAGGGTACGAAGTTTTTGTATTTCTATTCCATTCCATTCCGTTCTATTCTATTCTATTCTATTCTATTCTATTCCATTCCATTCCATTCCATTCCATTCTATTATACTCTATTCTATTCCATTCTATTTTATTCTATCCTATTCCATTCCATTATATTATATTATATTCCATTCCATTCTATTCTATTCTATTATACTCTATTCCATTTTATTCTATCGTATTCTACATTCTGCTCTTCTTCTCTCTTATTCTCTCTACCGCTAAAGTTCCATCGCTACAGTCTGCTTGGACACGTTAGTAAGGATTATGTGATCATTCTCGTGTCTACACGATGTGATTATAGGGCATTACGTTTTAATCATTTCCACATAAAGGATATGGAAAGATAAGGATAACTATAAGAATAAGGATAGTGGCGCTATGTAATACCGACTATTATTTATATATACGCATTGAATACGCGTTTACTGACAGTATTATACAAGGATTATAATATCCTGATGTAATATTATACATGGCCTAATAACGCGTAATCGGACTCGTAAACATAGTCTTATCGCTGCGCTTTGGCCCGCATTCCTGTATCGCTATCTAATTTCAAACAATGCTCATGTACGTTTTCTTCACAAATCGGAAATACAAAATGTACTCAATGCTTTCCGAAATCGATTCACAATACGTCCATGCATCTGTCAGTTTTCTTTCGAAATCATCCAAACTATCAGCACGTTTTTCTATTTCTATTATATAATATTCTAACTGCCGAACTTCCATACGAATAGATTGCCGAGTTAGCCACCTTTCATCACGGGTCGTGCAAGAGATTTGCATTCTTACAGTCCGGGCTCGTAAAGTTTGTAGATGACATGGGGCAGCCACAATAGGGCGCATCACTGTACCCCAGCGACCCCTTCCCCTACTCTTGAGTGTGATTTGAGCTAGCTAGAAGTCATCGCCACATCTTCGTGTCAGTTTCATGTTTACCTCAGCTTGTTTTGATGTGGCTTTTGCGGCTCATACGGCGCTTATACAGCTCGAATTCATACGGCTCTTTACGTTACCATACGGCCCGGCGCCCACCTCCCGCCGTGCAACTTCTTGCACCCGGGAGGATGTCCACCGTTTCTACGACCCGGCCGACGAGCTGCTCGCCCGCCTCAGAGGGCTTCCCAGACACTGTCGCAATGTGTGCGTCATCCGTTACCAAACACCTGACACTACTGCCGCGCGTGTATTCACCCCATTGCGGAAGCTGCTGCTCGACGGCGGCGCGGACCCGCTGCTGCGCGACAGAGGCGGCCGGGCGTCGGTGCACTTGGCGGCCTACCACGGCCACACCGCCGCGCTCCGGGCCTTGCTTGCGCGCACGGATGGCGATGGCATCGACGCCGAGGATGGCGACGGCTTCACCGCCCTTCACCTCTCCGCCCGGTGACGCCGCCTTCTCCCCACTGCTACCTGCCCGACCAGGCCATAGCAACAATGAATAGACATCAGGGTCTAGCCAGCCAAGACCATGGTTGAGCAAAGCGCCCAAATATTTACCCGCTTCCACTGGTTAACCCTGCCGCCGCTATAAGCAGACAGTCGCTAACCCCCCCCCCCCCCCCCCCAGCGCCACTGCAACAAAGCATGCCACTTACGGTGCTGTATCAGTCTTATAATGGTATTACAAGGTGCCCAGCCGTCTGTGGTTGCCGTCAATGTTGTCGTGGCGCGTGTCCGCGGAGTCCAAGTACGTGACGATGACGTCGACTTCTGGCTTGTGGGAACTTGTATCCGCCAACCTCGGCTTCTCCCCGGCTTCGAGTTCCGCACATTGATCCTTGAAGTGGGCCATCGTCCGGGTTATTCTGTATGTCAAAATGTACTGGATCCATTGAACTTTTCTATTTACGTTCATACTACCAGGGGCTATGTACGGGTTCCGCGAGTATATTAAGCTAAAAGCAGACGTTTATATTGTTGAAGAATATAAGTCTGCCGAGTGTACGCGAGCGTGGCAGCGGATCGGGGCACCCTCTCACCCCGAGGCACGCGGTGCACCGCCCGAGCTCGTCAGGAGGCATCGCCGCGGCCTTGTACCGCACTTGACGGGTGGCCGTCTGAAGCAGCTGGTCAAGTTCATTCCCAGCGATATACGGTACCATTTAATTGGGTTCGCGGGTCAAAAGAATTTTTTTTGCGGCAACGAGTCGAAATTGTATTCGTTGTTTGTTCTGATTCATTTTAGGATGAAGATAGAATTTCCCTCAGTAGAGGGGAAGGGGGGTCAAAAAGATGCTGTACCTCGAACCCAAAGCGTGCTTATTACGGTGTGCTTCCAGGTTGGCATGCAGCCCTCTGGCAGGGTGACGACAGGGAAGAGGGACAATGAGTTGCTGAAGCCGGGCGATAGATGGCGGCGCGCGCCGTGCTAATGCCCGGCCGCCCATGGCGTGCAGGTGGGGGGAGGCCGACAGCGTGGCCATGCTGCTGGAGGCCGGCGCGCAGCCGATGCGGCCGGGCGGCACCCAGCGCCACACCGCCGCCCACCTCGCAGCCCGATGGGTGCGCCCCGCCCACCGAGTGCTGTATATGCTTGTTGCACGCCCCCATCTCATAGTGTATCACGTCGGGAGGCTGTCATGGTGGTGTACAGTGAACCCTAAAGCCACGCAGACCCGTCGCGGGGTATAATTTCTGGTACTTTCCTGACATTCTCGAGCAAATTCATCGAAACTCCTTAGAAATCCGGAATTTGATTTCTGGATTTTACGGTACAGCCCTGAATCCAAAGTGGAATCCACTGCGTTCTCTTTTTGTCATCCTGCAGGTTTTAGTGTCTAGCAGATTAATGCGATACTTCCTTAAACTCTTATGAGACGATGCGGAATTCTTTGGAATTCCACATATATATTTCTGGATTTTGGAATTCAGTCCTGAATTCAAATGGATTTCAGGATCCTTGTCCTGTGTCTTCCTGCATGCCTTGTTGAAAATTTGTGAGACAATCTCTGGAATCCAAAATGATAAGAGAATTTTCTTTCTGCTGAGATCAGACATAAATCCACATGAACTTTGCTCCCTGGGGCCTGGGCTTACTCCCAAGAATATACATGCGCGCAGGGGCATGTTCAGGTGCTGCGAGTGTTGCTGCGCCACGCGCCCGGCCTGGCGGGTGTGGGATGCTCGCTCGGGGCCACACCGCTGGCTATTGCACAGGAGTGGGGCAGGCATCCGTGCGTGGAGTACCTACAGCAGAGCCTGAGCTTGAGGAATCAATGAAGACACTCAAGCTGCGCAGTGGTGTCGCTGCGGGGTAGCTCTTACTACATACACCATAGGATGACAGAGTGGACATGACTGCGGCTTTGGAATGATGCTTAATACTCAGTCTTGGGCTTGTGACATATTGCGATATTACCACCACAATCTTGGGCTTGTGACATGCTGTGATACTGCGGAGCCACTGTACAATACCGTGTAGATAACCAACAATTTTGTTTAAAGCTTTGTACTTGGGGTTTCCTTTTTCCTCCTGCCCAGAGGGTATGCGGGTGCCGACACTCGTACTTGTGCTTTAGCACGGTTGCAAAAACACTGGTGCTTAAGCACATGTGCTTTGGCACTCACTAGTGCACTAGTACCGACAGAAGATGTACGGCACTCTGCGTGCCGCCTACTACGGCGAGAACGGCGGTTACCCAATACCCATCAAATCTTATAAACCCATCATCGTCCGCTAGACTGGACCGCTTTCTTAGTTTTGTGCTGGCCTCCTGCCCTCACAACAGAAATTCGCGGTTTCGTACGTGCTCATGCCTTCGGAAACGGTACTAAACCTTCCACCCTCCGCTCGCGCTGCTACCACATGACGAGCTCAAGCCGAGGCTCTTCCTTTCTTTCTTCTCCATGCGGCTCTCTCACCGACGACCCCTGGACGGGCCGTGGCTCATCTACCGCCTCCAAGATGGTCGACGTCGGCAAGGCGGCTGTTGCGGGCGTCGGAACAACAGTTACTGACCACGACCCCATCGAGGCGGCGCGTCGTAAGGCGCAAGATACAAGATTGAAGCAACTCATCTAGGAGCAGCTCTCCAAGTTCTTCACCACACAAGAGAATCCTATGTTGCCGGTGAAGAGGACGCCATTCAGGGCGGGAACGAGTCCCGCGCCCGTGGTATGGACCAGAACGTCCGTGCGCCCTTCGCCCCTTCGAGCGAACCACACTACCTTAATCGGAAACTCGCCCTCGCTACAGCTCTGCCAAGTTTCGAGAACGGGAGGCCTCCCGACATTCTGCGACGCCCCGGGCTCTTCCCCATAGCCCTCGACCATGTGCTCGAGTATATGCTTAGTAACCCTCGCCTTCAACCGGCAGCAGAAGAATACTACCACGCCGCGTGCAACGGGGCTTTCTTCGCTGGCTCGACCATCGAGCTGCGTAAGCTGCTGGCGGCGGCATGCGTCACCGAGGGAATTACCCATGCCTTCGGGCAACGGCTCGAGGCCATCGTCCACAGCATGGAGCCCATCGATGATGGCCATCGGTTCCGTCAGGCGTACCTCCGCAAGCATTGATGCACCACGGCGGCAGTTTCGCGCTCGACGATGTACGGGAGCGCTACTTCCGCCCTAGTACCGAGCGAGAACCTAGGGTGGCCCGATTCCTCCGAGCTACTGGAGCTCTACATGGACGGCGTCTACAACGCCAACATCGCGAGTGCCGCGAAAACCACTGCCCGCCAGCGCTTCAGCGGCGCCCTCCGGCGCAATGACCGCGACCGGGACAGTGGCGGCGGCACCCGCGAACACTTTAAGACTACGCGCCCGGCGTCACGACCCATCATTGCAAAGGACGCCACCAAGGACTCTGGTTTGAGCCCCCTCCGGTCGACGCGGCCGAATGATGGGGTGCTCCGCCGTACCGACCCCCGGCAGGTGCGTTTCGAGGGCATGTCTCCGGGTGCGCCTTTTAGGTAACGATGCACTGGAGTCATCGGCATGAGCGGGACTCTCTCACCACTGACCCTCCTACGCGAGCCGACATCCTCCCTTCACCCTCGTCAGGATCAACCCCTATGGCGCTACCCTGTCCTTCAACATCTATATCACGAGTCTACACCGACTCCCTCTTTCTAGCGCGGCCTCCCCGACCTGCCATGCGAACCCTCTTCAACCGCCGTCATCGCGGCGGCCTCTCGCAGGCAGCTAGACGAGCCCGGTACGCACACAACGCTCGCTACGAGGTCAGCGGCTACAGTACCCTGCCGTCATGGCGTCAGCTTCGTGCCGCCCCTGATTCGGCCAACACCAACCGACGAGAGCCACCCTCAGACCCGGCCGTTGCGTACGATGCGTTCCGGCGTGTCCGCCGCACCGACACCTACCTACTTTATCGCCGGCGCCGCAGCAAAGCCTCCCTACAGCAAGCTCATGCGAGGTAGCATCGAGACTCTCTACGGCACAGACGACTGGGGCGCCAATGTGCTCGATTTGCTGACTACCTCGCTCACGGCCAGCACCTACTCCAACTACGAAGGCAAGATTCGTCTCTTCGCCGAGTTTTGCATCGACGAGGAAGGCATCTCCCCTTGGACTGTCCCGAGGTTATCGGCGTCCGCTACCCCGCCTGGATATCGCGGAGCGTTGCACCATCAGTGCCGGCTCTCTGCAACCCTACCTCTCAGCCATCAACACCTTCCTGCGTCAAACCGGTCGAGATGACGCCCCGGCCACCGGCCCAGCCATCAGCGACATGAAGCGGGCACTTCAAATCCGTCAGCTCAAGACTAGCGAGGAGCTGCGACACGCCCCCCTTCCCTGTGACGTCATCACAAACATCCTTGACGACCTTGCTAACCTTATTCCCATGACCACCCAAGCCATGGCTACGGAACCATCCTCCGCGAGGGCGCCGTGGTATGCTCAACATTTATGTTTTACTCCCGTGGCGAGTCCAGCGTCTCCTACCGACTCCGCGACATGGCCGTGGACCCCATAACATCGCCCTTTACGTCAATCGTGAGAAGGGGGGACATCGCAAGCGTTAGGACGTGTTCAAGCCCCTATACTCAAAATCTATGCCACTGTCGTGCCCGCGTGGACAGCCCTCCCCCGCCGCTTCATCGCTTACCGCGACGCTGCGCTCCGGGCAACCCCCTCCGCCAAGCAACCGGACCGATTCTAGGCGCTCCATAGCGACATGACTACACCGCCCCACATGGAACGCCTCCACCCTCGGCGACTGGCTCACGCGGGCCGTCGCCCGCATCAATCGAGCGCCCCCCCCCCCCCCCCCCCGAAGGATTTGTGTGGACCTCGCATTCCTTGCGGGCGGGGCGTCTCGCGCAAATGCATCGGCGGGCGTGCCTCGGGATAAAATCCGCCACTGGGGCGGTTGGACCCTCAATTATGCAGTAATCAACGACTACATCGACCCGACGACGCTTCCTCCCCGCGCCGTCGCGCTTCTGTTCGGCGGGCTCTCTCCCCTTGTGGTCGTTCGCAGCCTTCTTGACAGCACCCCCGCGCGTCGGGAGCCGCCCCACCCCCGCCCTCCACCGTCTTGACATATATAGGATAGAGGTGGTAATCTTCTCTGCCTACCTCCCTCTGAAATGTTTAGAGCTGTGTTCTTGGGGTTTCCTTTGTCCCCTTGCACTCAGGGTATGCGGGTGCCGGCACCAGTACGGCTACAAAAACACTGCTGCTTTAGCACGGGTGCTTTGGCACTCACTACTGCTTTGTACTGAGAGCCGATGTACGGCACTCTGCGTGCCGCCCACTACGGCGAGAACGGCGGTCACCCCGTACCCATCAAATCTTATAAAACCATCATCTTCCACTATACTTGACCACTGTCTTAGTTTTGTGCTGGCCCCCTGCCCGCACAACCCGCCCTCCCTCTTGCCTTTGTTGTGGCTCTTTGCTGCCGCAAGTACCTAGCTTTTCCGTGTAACTAAGCCTGCGCACTTTTTGGCTAATCTTCCCTGCCTACCTGCCTTTGAAATGATCCAACAGTGCTGGGAATTCCATCACTGGCCTCTACAGTATTAACTAGTCTTGCAGAATGCTCCGGCAATTTGCTTTTTTTTTCCCGCCCCCGGTACATGACTGGCACCAGTGAAACCCTTGCAGCGTCTCTACGACGGCCGTTTAGGCAGCAATCCAGTTACGGAAAGCCCTAGGTAGGCGACGCTCCGTTATAGTCATCAAGCAAATTGCCGAAGCATTCTGCAAGACTAATTGGAGGCCAGTGACGGAATTTCCAACACTGATGGATCACCGTCTAAAACACTGCCATCAAAATACCCGGCACTGACCACGTCGAAAGGTCCGCCCTACCCGTTTGGGCGTCGGCCCATTCGAGTAATGCGAGTTGGGGCAAGCCCCAACCCGCGGAGCAAAGCATTTCGGGAGTGCGATACATGTGCAACAAAAAAGGCAATGTGAGGGAGGGTCCGACGCCATAGCTGGAAAAATTTTCCATTCCCAGTAAAATCCAGGGCGCCGTGAAGGGAGGGGGGGACCCCGCCCAAAATAAAGGCAGTTAAGTCCTCAGGTGTTGACGCAATATTAACCTGACTACTAATAAAATCCATGAACTCCAGAACTAAATAACAACCCAAAATTATGACGGTGATACCCCCACCGCGGGCTCTCCACCAACATATGTTCGATAGTCTCAGATTCACCTCCGCCACATGCAGGACAGTTTTCAAGGCAATTTGCTTGTTGACGGAGAGTCGCCTACCTGTACCCATGGCTTCATTCCGTGGCTGGATCGCTGCCTGAACGGCCGAAATAGGTAGACGCTGCAAGCGATAAGGGTTTCACTGTTGCCAGTCCTGTCCCGGGGGCGAGAACAAAACCGTAGAAAAGAGTGGTAGTTGTAAATTACATAAGAAAATTACCGTAGAAAAGAGTAGGTCGGCAAGTGCCGGCAAATTGTCCTTACATTCGCGATGAATCGGTATTTTCGTCTATCATAGTACGTATATTCAACAGGGCATGGATGGCACGTGCTTGGTATGACAAATGTCGAGTGCGTCGGCACCCGTACAATTACCCGTACGTAGCGACTGGCGATGCGGGCCGCGCTATATATATATATACATATATATATATAGTCGCTATAGCTTTTGGGCGGCTTGCTGTGTTGATTTTTTACTACTTTTCGTAGTAGGTGGATTTTTTTCCCCTTTTTGTAATTCACACAAGTAGAGCGACTGGCGACTAGAGGTAGCGACTACAAGTATAGTCGCCATGAATGGACCTGCTCAGAGAACCTGCTACTATGGACCATTCACCTGCTCGGTACGACGTCGCACGTCATAACCCGGCGCGGGCTGACGATCTGCTTGGCGACATCGTTGCTGCTGACTGGCGTCTTTCGAGATCAGCCTGAGGCAAGGAGTTGAACCCCTCGCACAGTAAGGGGGGGAGGGAGTGGGTGGAGAAGGGGACACGCGGGCACTGCTCCAAACATAGTTCCGGACGGAGTCCAGCTGGCTATCGTCGGCGAGGATTAGGCAGGAACGTCAGGAGGATGGCCTCCAATTCAGCGGCGGCAACTTGGTTCAAGAGCAGAGAGACAACCGCGCCCGGGCACAACAAGAACCTGCGCGTCATCGCACGTGGGCTCCTTATGGCCACCGCGGCGCTTTTGCTGCTGGCTTGGCCGTTTGCCGCTCTCCTGACCTGCTTGGCCGCCTGTCTCACCCTCCACGACGGCACACCGTACTCCGTGAAAAACATCACCTGGACCCTGCTGTCCTGGGCCACACTGCTGGGCTGCATATTCGCCGGCTTTGCTCGTTACTCTGCTGACAACGTGGACGAGGAGAAGGCTTACGCTCTGAAGACGACGATCGTGCTGATGGCACGCGGAACTGAGCTGCTGTGGTCCGCCATCACGGGGCTGTGCCTCTTCAACGCATGGCTCACCGCTAATAATCTCAGCCCATTTGCGCAGCCTGCCGCAGTTAAAAGAGAATGAGTGCAGTATGTGCACTTCCGCGTCACCAATTATAGTCGGCCTGGCACACCACCCACATATAGCACCGCGGCCCGGTGGCACCACCTTCGGTCCCAACGGGATCCCGACCATATTTAATCCTACAGCCAACCCGTGCTGCGGTGGCTTCCCCCGGCTCGATTGTCGGCGGGTCCTCCCGACGAGCAGGGCCGGCGCTGACGGACCCCGGATGGTCACTCGACAAGGCTGACACGCCATGCCTCACCCCTGCTGTTCCAGTGTGCCATTGGGCTGGCGCGACTTTACGCTTGCCATTCAGTTGGCGGGATGGCAGTACCGCAGCACAGAGGAGAATGTATCCGTCAGACCGTCTCTAATCAACAGTTTGTGGATTTCACCGGGCAAGGCGGCATGCACCTGTGCGCCCGCACCATGCGGAGCTCCGCGTGCGCGCCATTAACCACCTCAGAGTTGACCCGGGTGGAGGCAGCGTGATGGTTGATGTGATGTCGCCATCCTGCATGTTGTGATATGCCAAGTCGCGTAACATCCAACGGCCACAATCACATGGAACACCCGAAACGCTATCCCTGTGCTTGTTGTGGGGTCCGCCGGGCTTCCAAGGGAGTCACGGCACCCCATCCATATGCGCGGGCACGACCTGACAGTGACCGCCGCTGCCTTCCTACGAGGAGGACCCAACTGTTAAAGGAAACTTTGTGCGCGCCGTCGGTCATGAGGCAAAGGGGCCAGCGTGATGGGAGAGCTATCGCCCCCCCCCCCCCCCCCCATCCGCTCACAGGAACTTGAAGGCGGAGCTCTTGGCCTTCTGGTCCGCCACCGCCTTGGCCTTGGCCTTCCCCTCCGTGCCGCCCTCGGCTCGCAGCTCCTCCAGCGCAACGCACTTGCCGGTGGTCACAATCTCCTCCAGCTGGGGGCGCCCACAGCACCAACAGGGTTCAGCTCGGTACCACTGGGTCAAGTCGGTGTCTCAACGAGAACCCCCCCCCCCCCCCCCCTCGCCCCGCCCCTTTGGTGTCGCTGTTACATAGGCTGAAAGCTCACAGGGGCCATAGCCTTTCCGGTGTGGAGGCAGAAAAGCAGGGGAAGGCCCCGGGCGGGGAATGGGACACACGATGCCAGCGCTGCCCTTGCCGACGCCCGGAAGCTTCATCGCCTCCTTCTTTGTGGTGAGCTCTCCGCCGTGCTCCTTGATTGAGCTGGCGGCCTTGGCCAGCGCGTTGCCGCGGAACGCCTCCCCTGCCGGGCGGGGTCGCGGGCAGTCAGGTTAACCCCCCTTCCTCCCCCCGCCTGCCAACTCAAACACCGCGAGAATGGGTTGCCGCAAGTCAAGCGGCAGGACACCTGTAAAGCGGGCACGCAAATCAGTGGGTACCGGCGCCGGCTCCCCGACAAGCGGCCGCATTAGGAGCCCCACACCAGGCTTGCATGCAACCGATAATAACGTTGGCTACGGTTCCGCTGTAGTTTCGTCCAAATGTGACGTCCGAGAGGTAGGACATGCTCTTAGTAGCGCGCCGGCACCCAGAGGCAGCTGCCATCCATGTATCCACGTCGCATGGGCGCATTCCTTTCTCCGCCCATCAGCACCTATACCGTACTCTCACCGCTACACACCGCACCATTTAATTGCGGTCCCGAAATAATGGGCAGCTTGCACCATCCGGTCGGATGTTCCGCGCTATGTTTGTGGTGCGCTCTGATGGATGTTAAGATGCCTCCTTTCCTTGCATGCTCGAGCTGACTCCGCGGCCGGGATATACCGATGGCTGCCGCCGAGGCTGTATATCACACAGACGGACTCAAAGATGCGGTACTTTCAAAGAGGGCACCTTTGGCTTTGAGGAGGGAGGCCATCTCCATCAGCACGTCGATCGTGGCGGCGTTCGGGCCGGAGCTCTTCTCGGGCCCGGAGGCGCTGGGCCGCCACACACCACGGCAGCAGCGGAGTCAGCGCCAGATAGGCAGAGGGGAGCGGCGTGGACATTGGCCCCCGAAGCACGAGGCCCCGGCCACGCATACCAACATGCAAAAGTGGCACCCCCATGTCCATGCGAGTGCTCACCCCCCCCTCCCCCCACCTCCCGCTCCTCCCGCCGATGGCATCCCCTGGCGCCCCCAGCCTCTCACCCGAAAAACTCCTCGGGAAGGTAGAACTTGACGCCCACGTTGGCCGCAAACGCCCTACAGGTGGCAATGGCGGAGGGGCGGGAGGGGGCAAGGAGGGGTGGGCGTAACAGGCAGCCTGGTTAGCGATGCACAGGGCGACAGGGGCGATGATGGGCGGCGAGTATCAGCGAGCGAGCGGGCGGGGCGCTCACTTGTCCACGTCGGAGCCGTTGGGGTCCGTCGGCCGCCCGGCAAAGTCGCCCACAAACAGGCTCGCCGACAGGTCTACCACACCGCACACTGTCACACTCAGAGGGCGGTAAAGTGGGCAGGGACGTGCACAGGGGGGGGGGGGGGGAAGGGGGGGGGGAGCGCTACCTGGCTGGATGCCGTCGTTGCAGTGTTCGACCATGTACTGCCACATGCCGGTCTCGGGCTTGCGGTACTCGTCCTTCTGCAGCGCCATGAAGATCTGCACGGGGACGCCCAGCTGCAGCGGCACACGGGCGGGCGGGACATCAGCGATGCGAGGAGGGCCACCCGGGGAGTGGGGGGATCCCCAGGCGGGGCGGACCTTGGCCACCACGGCGTCCATGCGCTGCTTTGTCTTCTGCGCCATCTTGCCGTCGACCGCCGAGCGGATGGCCCCCTGGTTGCTGCACCCTCGGGCACGCACCGCGGACCTCAGCGCCCCGCACTTCCCCTACAACCGCCGATCTGCAGGCGGGGGGGGGAGGCCAAGCAACCCACCTGAAGATGACGATCTTATAGTCCTTGCTCGCGTACTCCTTCACCTTGGCCTCCACCGACGTATTGAACAGCTGCCAGTCGTTGGCCGTCCGCGCAAACTGCAACCCCGACTGCGTCGTCACCAGGGTGCCGTCCTGTGCAGGGGGCACGCGGAGCCTCAGCGCTTGCTAGCCTCTGTTGAGCTGCAGGAAGGCCGGAGGGAAGGGAAGACGAGGAATCGACGAAGGGGAAAGGTGGGAAGGGGGGGGGGGGGGGGGGGGGTCCATGGGGCAGCCGCACCAGATCAAACGCAGCGATCTTGGACGACCCCTTCCCGCTGCCCGCCCTGGGCAATAGCGGCAGGATTAGCTTCCGTCCGATTAGGGGCAGCGCAGTGAAAGAATCAGAGGGAGGGCCATAGCTGCTGCAGTCATTTCGGTAATATCACAGTTATCATGCATTAAGTGGGCGGCGAGCACAGCGCGGAGGCGCAAGCGTACTTGTGGATAAGGCTCGGTGGGACCAGCGTCCAGCCTTCATCGTCCGTAGTGGGGCCGGTAGCTTCCACCTTGGCCTTCTTCGCCGGCCTCGCCTTCCCCGTATCGCCGGCGTCCTTCTGCTTGGGCGCCATTGCGCGGATCGTCGAGTGGTGGCGCGAACCGCCGCGAACCGCCGCCGCCGCGCTGATGGTCGTCGGCGAGCCGCGCTGGACGATCCGGCGAGCGGACACGGCGCAAGTCAGCGGGGCTGCGGCGGATGTCAGCGTTGGTCGCAGCGTGGCGCACGCCAAGCACAGCATGCAGTGCGCGCTGGCAAGGTGGAAGCTGATCACGCGCACGTAGGCTGGACGATGCGGGGAGAAGGTGGGCGCTTGTGTGAGGCTTAGAACCAGTGATTGTTTTTTCGAACCAGTACAGTGATGGCCCCTTAGCCGCCTGACGCCTAGCCGCGCTGGATGAGGGGTAGGGAGTTCTGCTTGTCTGAAATGTATGCCGCTTGTTTAGCTGCCCCCCTCCCCGCCCGCCCCCCCCCCCCCCCCCCCGATTTTGCGGCCAGGGAAGTCATCCCTGCAATGTGTAAAGTACTGTCATTACGGTGAACTTTTTGTTGGGGGGGGGGGGGGGGGGGGGGGGCGAGGGGGGGTGGAATACTAGACGTACCACTGGCTATATAAGTATTACTCCTATATTAAGAATAATAATAATATCACCGGCGGTACATTTAGCACGATTCAATATATATGAGAATTCCCCTACCTCTTGGGTTGAGCGGAGGAAAAGGAGAGCCGCGTCCGAAATCGCCTGGAATATGCGAGAATCGATACCGGTAACAATACGGTTTTATCACGGATTTTTAGGCGTCCGTCCGTCCGTCCTCCTGTGCTGCGTCTTCGCGTATGAACCGTCATACGTTCGATCTGTGCTCGTTTGATTTCTAGGCACTGGTCCGAAGACGGTAAGATTCTGAATGGATGCGCGTGTATTCTAGCCCAGGCACGTCATATATTCGTCTAAAACGCCAAAATAACGCGGTACCGCAGCGCGTTTTTATTGCTGAATCAGCATTCGAGGCTATTCAGCGACTATTCCTTACCTATACGGTAGTCCAAGTATGGTGCTGTAAAAAGGGGTCCCCGCGGTGCGGGGGCAGTCCGCCGACCCGGGGCCCGGCGTCCGTCGACGGACGGGCGACGGTCGAGCGGCGGCGTCCGGCGTCCGGTGCCGGTACAGGCGGCGGGCGTGGCGATTCGCGGCGTGCCCGCCCCGTAGACCTGACGACCGGCCCGACCTGCGCGGCCTCGTGCGGGATGCGGGCCGCCTGTAGGCGGCTTGTACTGTATTGCTGATCTTGTAGTGCTGTTTTTTTTTTTTTGGGGGGTAGTACAACTTTTAGCGGTGGGTTGGGTACCGGCCTTTTTGTAATGCACACCAGTCGTCAGCGGCCCGCTTTTACGCGGCTTGCAGATTTAATCTGTTTTACAAAATAAATTAATACGTCTCTTTTGAAAAATAAATTACTGACAAATCTAACGCTAAAAGCATTATTACCCGGAAACAACAGTATTACAGGATCAACACTACTGTACAAGCCGGCTAAAAGCGGCCCGCATCCCGCACGGCCGCACCACGCTCAACCCAAGAGGTAGGGGCACCTCCACAAATCCCCGGCGCGAAGCGCCGCTTAGTGGCTACTACAGTGCAGTATTTCACGAAAAAATAGATAATTATGTCGCTACTTCGATGGGTTGCCGCTACCTTGCGTGCCTTGGGTACCCGTTCGCGGGTGCGTGCGAGTGCTACGAATACCCAAACGCGGCATGGCGCGAGCGCATTCGCGAGTCCTTTATTTTTTGACCGGGTTGTGATGTCATCACGATAATGGTTGCTTTGGTATTGCTCCCGTGCCGCGGCGCGCCAGCTGGCGTCGTGTTGAACCGCTCCCCCGTGCGGCCCCGCTGCCCGCAAGGAAACGTCACGATCACGAGCAGGATGGTCATCACGATGATGCCCCCGAGGATCTTGATCAGGCTGTTGTTGTTCTTGCGCTCGCGCTGCATGCCCTTCCCCATGCCGCAGAGCTCGATCTCGCCATCGCCTGAGTGCCAGACCAGCAGCACCGAATCACTGACCGACCGCGGTCGTCGATCATCGGCGGTCAGCGGCCGCGTGCGTCCGCCAGCACTTCACCTCGCACGCCCGTGCGTGCCCCGACATCAAGAGTGACGCGCTACAGGTGAGAGATGAACGTACGGGTGCTCGGACAGCTCGCTGGTGTTACACGGTTGATGCGAGCTAACACGTGTGTTCCCGTTACTTCTTATACGCAGGGAAAGCGCCGTGACGCGCCGGTGGCCCGGCCGCGAGCGCGATGGCGACTTCCTTCAGCCCCCTCTCTAACAACAAACGACGCAAGTTCGGAGCACAGCCTACTCCTACCGGGGCTCCCACTACTACCGCTCATGTTACAACTCCCACTCCTGCGACACTCGCGATGCCCGCGACACCTTTGTTGCCAATGACACAAATGCATACGCCGACCCGGACTCATCTTGGGACGCTGCGAAGAAGATGGTTGCCTATCACCACTATGCCTCTATCGCTCTTCAGCTTGCGTTTCCCGAACGTTCGCCGGACCGCCCGCCAGTGCCAGCACGACTTCCGTGGCACCAAGCTAACTGCCGTGACAAGCATGAAGGGCGTCGCGGAGATCAAGGACTCCAGACACAAGAACCTTGTTGTGCGCCGGCCCTTGGCAAAGCTTCGCTACACCATGCAATTGCAGGAAGAGGCGAATAGGGAGTGCGGTGCTTCGTTGCCCCTCGACGGCATTAGGCACATGGAGATCACTTACGAGCTTGCAAGACTCCGTGCCGCGCTCAACGTCCACAAACTCGATGTCGACAACAAACCTGTGTTGCAGGTGGTTCAACGACCACCGCTTCAATGCAGACGAGAAGAAGTGCGTTTTGGACATGTTGACAATACAATGATAGACAGTGGTGTTGTACGTACGTGTCTGTAGGGGCCTTTGTGGGGGGCGGGAGGGGGGGGGTGCTAGTGTTGGCTACTCGTGCACATTAGACAATGCGATTTGAGCACTGTAACAATTAGACACTTAAAGTATTTCCCCTCGCATGCTTGCCCCACGATCATACGACGTCAATCGCAATGAATTGATGGGGTGGCGCGCGTCCTGACTGAGGTTTTTCCTCGCATCCGCTCTGCGCATGCCCAATTTTGCACGTTTTGCGCGGGTAAATAGTGAAATCGAGTGCAACCAAGGGGATTTTGTGCATTTGTACCTCCAAAACATGCGTTTTGAGAATTTCGTGCAAAATGGCTCAAAAAAAAGGCAACTTTCACAAGTGAACAACATAACACTTTAAATGAACGAATGTTCCGCACGGAAATGCGCCCCGGCGCCCCGACCGCCGACCCATTGACGCGTCACCCTCGCATATTTACTGTGTAGTAGAATTAATTTATAGGTACCGGTACACGTACAAGCGCAACGCGGGTAAATGCAGCAGTACCAGTATGTTACGTCTTTCTCGGACACCTCATCAGGAAATACAAAGCCGATTCGTTTGATTTAGTATGTTGACGCTGTCCGAGGATGCTGACGGTGCAAGAATGCCGTATAAATAAATCAAATTTGTGTACAAGGGCGAGAGATACTTTAAAATATATAATGACAGCACTCGTAGACAAACAGCTCGTGGTTGATGGTGATATAATTACATGAGCTAGCTGCAGAAGGCGATATCAGAAAATCAACAGAAAAGGACAATCGGAAAGGTCCTCTACAACAACTGCGAGGTGAAAGCAGTAGCAAGAGAAGATGCAGAATGGGCACGAGCCCACGCATCGGACTTGGCCATCTCCACACCGGCAGCGAGAATGCCGCCCAGGGTACCATGCACGCAAGCAGAGACCCGCCGCAACAACCCCCGCCGTGTGCGCGACAGGCGACGGCGGAACTCAGCATGTTGGCTAGCGACCAAGTTCCGAAGTGCCTGAACGGGCTGACCACGAAGGAAGCATGAGGTCGGGGCGGAAGGACCGCCATGTCAGTTGCGCACAGCCAACAACACCGCGAAGATGTAGACCACCGTCAAAGCGGACTTCCGCCCGAGACGGCCGCGGTCCTCAACCACAAATGGGTAGTACCGGTGAACACCTTGCACTGGGGCGGAAGACGCCCGGTCTACCGCCAACTTCCCCTGCTCTGCCTCGGTCGCCGCGATCCCCGTCGTGCACCAGCGGGGGTCGTTGCTCCAAGTGGGGGTCGCGGAGGACACGCACGCAGAGTCGATAATGTAATCGCACGCCGCCCCCCCGCCCCCCCACCCCGCCAGCTTCAAGTCCGACGGCCGCGAGCGGTCCACTGGGCGCAGCACACTCGTCTCAAGGGTCAAGTCGCCGGCTCCCGAGCGGTTTCGGTCAAGCACCGCCCCCGAGTCAATTGCCACAGATGCCCACAGATTCTTCAAAGCGGTATGCATGCGGTGCTTGTAGTTCGCTACAGGGCAGATGGGTAGATGATCCACAATGAAATCCGTAGCGCTCCGGTTCGAGCCATCCGTAGAGCGAAGCCATGAGGGATCAATACCACACGTGGGGCTAGGGCAAGTGACAAGCGCGGAACCTCCGCACGGGCAAAGGCCCAGCACCCGCGCAGCGGCGGCCGAATAAGCAGCATGTATGGGGAATCTTGCGGGCTGACTCGTGATCCGACTTGAGAAGCGATAGGGAGCCCGGCCCGCACACGCTATACATGCGTAGGGTATCAAGTCGCGAGGCCGCGGCACCTGTACGCTGGAAGCTGAGATCGAGGGCCACGAAGTCACGCAAGCGAATCGCACGGCTGAGGCGGCGTTGGAGAACCATGGACGTGGGCTGATCATCGGAGGCCGCACCCGAACTTGTAGCCGAGGGTGGAGCAGTAGAAGCTGGCAGCGATTCGAGGAAGAAAACAGTTGCTGCTCACGGAGGGTGTGCCAGGCGACGGTGTCTCGAGAGCTACAAAAGCGCATGTAGTAACGGTATTGGCAGTACTTGTACCACCGATAGGAAGCAATTGCTGAGCAGCAGAGGCCTCCAGATCATATACATCTCGTGGTTGGCGGTGTGATGCCTAAAGGGTGGTACTTACGGATACGTCTCCATGGAAACGGGTACTTTATA
Organism: Tetraselmis striata; assembly: GCA_006384855.1. NCBI lineage: Eukaryota > Viridiplantae > Chlorophyta > Chlorodendrophyceae > Chlorodendrales > Chlorodendraceae > Tetraselmis > Tetraselmis striata. Next base: position 75,534 of record VCJN01000810.1, read on the forward strand.
TCTGATAGTCGCTTAATCGATTCTACCGTGCACATAGAGCACGCGACATGAGATACTCTTGGGTAGCGAGTACTCGCAAATAGTGTATCCTTGTCCCCCCCCCCCCCCCCCCCCCTAAAAGTGTACCGTGATGGGGCAGTTAAGTAGGTTTCCCTCAGTTACCGCAACTGCTATAGGAGTGCAGTGCAATGAGAACAGACCATATAGAGTGCCAAACATGTAAACATGCATGGCATGGCATGTAACGCATGGCTTGCCGAGGGAGAGGAGCCGCCGGAAGGCCTTGCATGGTCGGACTTCCATCCCGCATTGTCAATGTCGCCCTATCCAGTCGTTTATGGCATTGTACAGCTGGTGGTCCGCAGTCATGTTGGTCGCGCGGTAGTTAGTACTTCTTGCTTGGCAACGAGGTTCGCGAACCGGCCGTCGACATCAGACAATTGAACGTGTTGTTCCGGCCGCAGGCAGATTCGGCCTCTGCCTAATCCGGCGGAGCCTCAATTGATACCACGTTGATCCGGAAGTCCTGAAAGGTAAGTTGCAATGCGGGCTTGTCCCCCCCCCGCCGACCGCCGAGTGGTATAGTGGCGCTTGCGTATGACATAAGTATTTTTCAAATATTCATCAACGGTTTCAGATGTGATAGGTGGAAGAGGAAGGCGGGGGGGGGGGGGGGGGGGCTGCCTGTTACCCTCGTGATTCCGCTCTGCGCAGGTTGCAATCCTGCCGGGGCCCTCGGTGGAAATATTACCGGGGGTGGCGGGGGGGGGGGGGGGGGGGGGGGGTGCAAATATGTTTAGGTTCGCCTACAAACCCTAATACATTGACTTACCGCCCGACCTGCAACCCGATAAAAAGGCGGTGTACTCGCCCCGCGCGAGCGCATTTTCCCCGCGTAAGGGCCCGCTATAGGCGCAGCCCAATAGCATAATATGGGAGCCTAATGATGGCCACCCCTACCACATACCCTGGACGATGCCCTAGCAGGTGACTACCATATGGACCCACCCGCTGACTCGGGGTTTGGATCCCTGCGCAGTACGGGCTACCAAGCCCGGGTTTACCAAACGGCGCAACGCATCGAATGCAAACATCGCCAGCTGTACGTGGGCTGGTTTTGAGGCAAGCCTTAATTGCAGTATTGGCCGTTTTGCGGGAGCTGCTCACTTGCTTGCATGCTGACGGCGGGAGAGCGCGCATGTGTGAATGTGTTCCACGATGGTAGAGCTAACTCTTGGCATGCAGCCGTACACATAGAACGCATGTACGTGCTAAATAAAAAATTCGTGCCCTTGTGACATTGGGTTATCAAATTCATTACTAACCCTGAACAATAACACGCACACGCATGGCTTTTACAACGAGAGCACAACAAACGCCACACAGGGCTGCCCCCATGCATGATGTCATGTTCACGTATGGCACATGGAAGGGTGCGGCCGGAAACGCAGGCGAGGGCTACTGCCAATGGGCCAATCTACAATTGATGTTGATGCTTGACAAGGGGGGGCAATAATACTTTGTGGGAGGTGTGTATCGGAAACTGAGTGATGCGTTTATTCGTATGTGGTTGTTAATGCTGCAGTCACACTGGCAAAGACCGGGCGTCACTTCATCGGTTGCGTCAGGCAGCCCCACCCTCTTTACTCCAATGCCTTCCTTGCTGAGTCACACCTGACGCACAGCAAGCAAGCTGGCAGCCGGCGGGTTATTCTCCGCTCCACAATTGATGGTATTGGCCTTTTGGCAATCGGGTGCAGATACAAAAGGAGGAGGAGGTTGTCTTTCTCGCTACGGAGGGAGCGGGCGGTGTGCACGATGGCGCGCCACGCATTCAACGTTGGGCCAGCGATCAGAACAACGTGACCAGCACTACAGGGGCCATACCTCGTCCCGATGTGGTGTCATAGTACCTCGCCGGGAGCCCACGTGTGGATAACCACTACCAAAGCCGCTAGCACGACCTGAAGCTGGAGGAGTTGTGGCACACTCTTGATTGTTGGTTCCGCGTACTTACAATGAACGATGACGGGCATCCAAGTCACCGACTGGTGGAAGTTGGCAAAGTACCACCTCCCCCGTCACCACCCTCTAGCTAACACTACTGTCGGCAACTTCGCCATACTGTCCAAAGCCATGATAATCTACAACAGGCTGCAAGGGCAGGTGGAGCCGACTCATCGCAGGTCGGAGCGTGTTTCCCTGGCCGACATTACGAACGACGAGCCGCCCCCGCTACCTCACAACATCCTCCACCGCGGCAAATGCCATGGCAACGACAGTGCCACCAAGTCCACCCGCTGCACTATGTGCCTTGTGGACGAGGACAAAGTAGGATGGACCTCCTACAAGTGCCCAAACTGTGACATTCCTCGGTACGGTGTCAACCGCCGCACGGACGACTATCCCGCCGCCGCTCCACCATTCCAAGACCTAAGCACCTTACCTTAGTGCCTTCCTACCATGGTCATGTGTTGCTCCTCCGCAGTGCCCCGGCCCGGCCCGGTGGTGTGGTGTGGGTGCAACGGGCCGCAGCGGCCTAAAGCGCAGCGCGACTCTTAGTTGCGCGGGACCTGTAGTATTGACAGTATATATGTAACGAATATCCGTTAATAACGAAGCTGGCGCGGCCCGTGTTGCATGCGCGTGTTGAATACATACTATACAACACTTCTAAACGAGGCACTAGTATATAGTTGCATGGGCAAGATGCACCAAGAACAAAAAAAGAACGTAGAGAGGGGCATGCCAATGCCAATAAGCCGGAAAGAGTACGAAAAGCAATGTAAGGATAGACATCAAGGTGGAGGGAAAAGGTCACACAAGGGTCAAAAGGAAGCAAGCAATGAGTGTGATACATCACGAATAACCCCCAAGAAAGCCACACCCCATGAGCAGCTGCCCAACATGCCCACAACATCAAGCAGAGAGGGGGGAAAGGGGGGCATGAACCAGTAGCCATATTGGAGATGGACTCTCAATGCCACACCAACCAACACGAACCGTACCCGCCCCGAGCCGAGCCACCGCCATGAATGGAGACGGAGACACAAAGATGCAAGCAAGCAAAGCATACGAGCGCACATGCCAAGAAAGCAATGACAAGGACTGCACTGGAACATACCGACCTTCACGCCGGTAAAAGCCGGACATGCATGAAGCAGTACTACGAGCTAAGTGCATGCAAGCATGCTACGACCCGACGCCGGCCGGCATGCCGACCGTGCCCGGGACCCGAGGCCACCCAATCCATATACCCCACGAACGAAGGGGGAGCGGAGAGGTTGGGAAAAGGCCCACATCCATTGGGGCAAGCGATAAAGCCATTGGGTCCTATGTGTGTGCTGTATGTGTGTGTGTGTGGGGGGGAGGGTTAGGGTTTAGCCCTTAGCCTTGAGCATGCAACGCCGCGTTGCACTCATCATCCGCCCCAACAACAAAGCCATGCATGCCGCGCACTCCGCAAGCAGTACGGATGTCAAGTACTGTGACGCCCGGGGGCGCGCGACGATGCCACACCCGCGCACCCGCTTGTCGTAGAAGAAGCACGCCCAACATGCACCGACCCGCCACCCTAGCGCCACGCAGTAGGGCCCGAGATGGGGGAAAGGCAAGTGCGGGCGCCCGGCGGCAGGGCCAGCGGGCGCGGGAGTTGGACAATCTTCGGTCGCTCTTGTTTGTGATACAGTCATGGGCGCGCGCAGCGGGCACTTGTACTCGTAGTCAATGTGGGGGTATTAGCATGCACGGCAAGCAAGAGGGTAGTGGCGGGGCCTGATGAGATATACACCATGGGTATACTACGGCGGGTAACTAAAATTACATAAAAAGTCTAACAATAAAAGACTCTACATATTGTATCCCATTCCGATGAATAACTGAAGTGCACAAAAGGATATAATACATAATATTCATACATGGAATGATTATGTAAGAATGCATGCATGTAGTATTCTTCAATATATATTGCGCGCCATGTATATACGGAAGTACCGAGCCCTGGCTTGAGAGCCCATATCCCATCCGGTCCACATGAGGTGCACAAATTGGTGCACCTAGTTGGTCGTGCTCCCCCCCCCCCCCCCCCCCACCCCTTGAGAAGCCGTACCGGTACCTTCCAGCCTATGCGAGTGCACCGAAAGAAGTGACATGGACGTGATGACTAAAAAACACCAAATGACTTATTTGGGTAGTTTAAGGGAGAATCTTCGAATAAGGGAGAAATATCGGCACTTCTTCCGTAGCAGGTGTGGTGCTTTGTGCCCATGTTCGAATAGCGACAAAATGGCCAAAAGGAGAAATCGCTACTTCTCCGCGGGAGAAAGACCGCCACATCGGGAGAAATAGTGGCATATTCTCGCGCTACAGAAGTCTATTAGAAATAAATTGACTCGTGCTTTTTCTCCCGCGGGAGAAATAACGACCTAGCATTGTACTCCCTACGGGCATGCCGCAGTCTAGCCGTAGTCTAGCCGTGCACTAGTCACCCCGATTGTTTTGGAACTACACCGGAACGGACCCGTAATCCCCGTATCTACCATGTAATCGCGACTTTACTGCTAGGCTTAGTAGTCGCAATGACATGCCCGGCTCGTCCGCATTCCGTAATGCTACCTCCTACCCCGTAATGCCACCCCACAGTACATTGGACCCACATGGCGCCTCGCGCGTGTACCCGTAATGGCTCCGGGGTTTGCCACATTCCACTTTAACGCCTTAAAGCTCCGTGACGACGCAACGTCCAACGCTACCGTAGGTCTCAAGCCCTGCTCACGCGGCTAAGTTCCAGTCGCGCGGGCACTTTACCATGCATCGCAGCAGCCGGAGCGCCAGCCACTAGCCCCTACCAATCGCCCCCGCCGCTGCGACGAGCCGCCGGCGCCGAGTAGTGGTGTGCCACGGGGCGCATCAAATCCAAGCGCGCCATATTTCCCTGGGCAAGGAGGGTTGGACCGCGGCCGACACGATTTCGTTACCGCTATCCAAGAGAGTCCGCTGCCGCGCGTGTGACACCCGCTTCACAAGGACTTTGTTCTACAACAAGCACAGATGGGCGTGCGCCGAGCCGTCTCCGCCAATCGCCGCTCTTGTCGCAGCCGGTGGTGATGGGGGCCCTGCGCTAGCTGCTACATACACCATACGTGCGCATCCCAACTGAAACTGAACTTGATTACAACGTGCTAGCCTGCTGCTCTCCGCCGCTCAGACAAACTGAGATGTTCTTGGGGGCTGCCATCTCTAACCATACTACAAGGGAACACATATACAGTAATGTAATTACAGCTGAAGCTTCGGGTCATTCTCTTTCGATTCCATATAGCCCCGTCCTTCTGTCTTGTGATCAGTAACGGTTTGTTATTTTCCGGATATCAACGGGCAGTCGCCAATACGAGCAACTACCGCTACTTTGCACTCTGGCAGTACGGGAATTACGAATTCAACACTCATCCCATCTCCAAAATGGTTTTCATGCCGCACATTAGTAATGCACCAGTATTGCGCGGCCTACGGTCGCCGTGATGCGTCTTGGCCCCACCCGCAGCCATCGCCGAGAATGTCCCGCAGGTTGCGGCGCTCAACGCCCCGCCGTGCTAGCTGTGGCGGTCCACCGGCCTCGGCCGCGGTCAGCCGATGTTGCCTCATCCATCTCGCCCGCCTGGGATCTTGCGGTAGAATCCCGCCAAGGGGTGCTGGAGGGGGGGGGATGCGGGCACCGATCCGCCCCCTGCCCGCGTGTCGTCGGTCCGTGGTTGGCATGCCGCCGGTCATGCTCGCCCGCGCGCCGCTTCCGGCCGCAACGAACGTGCCTCGTCGCTGTAGCCACCCGTCTAGGGTCAGCGAGCCCGGGCTGGCCGGCAGCCGACTCCCCACGTTGCCCGGCCGCGACTCCCTCATGACACTCCGGTTCCCGTCTCCGGGCCCCTGAGTCCCTGCTAGACCCGGCCTCTCCGCCCCGGAACGCCCGCCCCCCTTTTGACTGCCGGGCTCCCGCATCTCCTCGCGCTCGCGCCACCTTCTCATGTTCTCACGGTGCGGCTGAAGCTTTCCTGGGTGCTTCGAGCGGGTGGACCGCATGGCGCCGCCGAACACCCCGCCGAATCAACCCAAGATTTAAATAATTCACACGTGGAACACATACGGGTGGGGGTTATTCCACATTTTCTGTAGGTCGATCGCGGATCGTGCCGATGTACGAAAACACGAATTCAATAATTTCCAACAGCCATCGCGCGAGTAGGCTGCCCCTGTATGAGTCGCACACACCCCTCCCCACCCGTAGGCGGATTTCCCAGAGGCCGACGCAAGGCCGAGGTCGTACATGAATTCATGTTAGCAACCCCCCGTACATGCGGCTGCTGCCCGGTGGCACCAACATGCGCTACCGGGAGGGAATTTGAGTAGTATTTGAAAAGCCTAGGCACGATATCGCTCCCCGGTTGTCGCATGATCCGAGGACCAACCACAACCGGCCAGCCCAACCCCGCTCAGCCGCCTTTTGCTGCACCCAACCAGGCAATACTCTTAGAGAGTATACCAACGCCCACTACGTGGAGGTGGGGTAGGTGCCGCTAGGCATGCCGCACCTGGGATCCTTTGCTCATATTGGGCTGCTACTTGGCGGCGAGCGCAATGCGCATCCCATCGTTAGCCATCGGAGCATCATCGGAGCGCCAAGCATAAACCAGCGGCACGATGCCAACTCCACGCGCACCCACCCCGGCACGGCGAAGCATGCGTAGCCGCCGCAATATGCAGCCTCCCCCTCGCCCCATATATAGTCGACCGGACGTACCCGTCGCCTAGCTATTAATACCGTATATCTAGGCGGTTGGTGTTGACGGGAACTTGGCGAGTTGCGGCCGTTGTCGTCGCGGGCCATCGCGACTCCTCTCTGCCACGACCAACTCGCTTCCAATGCCCGCGCGCCGCCTCTCCTTGTCCCGACACAATTCGCGCAACCCTAGCTAGCACCAAGTGAGCGGATCATATGCATACTCAATCGGACGTACATGAGCAGCGTGGGGATATGGGGCGGCGGCGGGAGATGATCGACCACATATGAGCGGGTTGGTTAGGCGGGACGGGTCGATTCCATCCGACAGCCAACCCGCATGCTGTCGGACTGCTGCGGCTCTATTTCTCTCGGGATCCGGGAGAAATTGCGTTTTCTAATTCCAACATAGGTGATGCTACTTCTTGGTTTCGCTACGAATGCAGTACAACATTTCTTCCCGGGGCCGTAGTGCTGCAGCACGACGCAGGACCGAGGCAATAATGTCTAGTGCCTCGGGCAAATATGTTGTATGGTATATATACAACACGAGTATACAACACGGGTCGCGTCGGCATCATTGACGGATTTTAATTACATACTACCAATACTACGCGGGCCGCGCTCCTAACAGAAGCGTCGCCCTCTAAGATGCTGTAGCTCGCTGAACCAGCATCACACCACCGGTTCCGGCCAGGGCACTGCGGAGGAGCAACCAACAGCCGCCAGCCGACCGGGGAAGGAAAGTCTTAAGGTACGGGGTTTGGGTACGGGGAGGGTTGCCCGGTGGCGGCCTAGTCCGCGCGGCGGTTGACGCCGTACACCGCGAGCTCTTGGGCGGTCATGCGGCGGTGCCGGGTCCAGCATGCGACGCCCTTGCGCCTTTTGCTCGGGATGCACAGAGGGATGTCGCAGTCCCGGCACTTGTAGGACGTCCAACCCACATTGTCGTCGTCCACACGGCACATAGTGCAGCGGGCTTGCTTGGTGGCGTTGTCGTTGCCGGGGCGTTTGCCGAGATGCATGATGCTGTGAGTCAGCGCGGGTGGCTCGTTGGTGATGTCGGCCAGTACGCGCTCGGTCCTGCGAGTCGGCTCCACTTCCCCTGTCAGCCCATTGTATATCAGGGACTTACACATCAGGTCGTCGAAGTTGACAACGTTTGACTCTTTGAGTGGGTGGTGCCTCGGGAGGTGGTGCTTCGCGAGCTTCCAACAGTCGGTGACGAGAATGCCGGCCATGGTGGTATGCAGGCGGAACCAGCAGTCCTGCGTCAGCCACAACTCCTCCAACATCAGGTCGTGCTGGCGGCTCTTGTTGTGGTTATCGACGCGCGGGCTCCGAGCGAAGAAATGCGAGACCATGTCTGGACGAGGTATGGGCCTGGTGGTGATGTTGTTGCACTGTGAGATTCAGATGTGACGCAAGTGTGCCCTACTGGTGACGAACGACGACATACGGGGACGATACGGGACGGACGAGGGACGTGGATTTCATACCGAGCAGCGACGACTATCGCGCGCGACCTGTAAAGTACTATATGAATTTCTCGTTTCGATAATTTCATCAAATTGATATGCCCACGCGGGCTCGCGTGTCGCGCGCCGACGCGGAGTACCCGGGCTAAGTACAGGCGGTTGCACGTACTCGCTGCACATCGCTGCACATCGCTGACCCCGCGGTGTGCGGCGATGTGCGGCACGACGGGCGGAGGTGTGGGCGGATGTATGTGGTACGGTAGGTGGTAGGCGGTAGGTGGTGTTCGTAGGTGCGCGTTTTAATGCAGCCGCCCTAACTGCTGATGATTGTGTAACGCCCCAGCACGCGCATGAAGTACGGGGTCGCCTCACGGTCACCGCCGCTCACCGCTGAACCAAGCGCGGACAGCCGCGCACTCGCATTTGTGCGCCCTGCCGGTGGTGGGCTACATCCACCCCAACTCTCAACCCCCCCCCCCCCCCCCCCCCGCGCGCGCGCGGCAGCAGGCATGCCGGGAGAGGGATGGATATCGAGTGTGTCGAAGAATGGCGTGTACACATGCAAGCACTGCCACGGCATCGTGACGGGCAGTAGTGAAAGGACGGCGCGAGAGCGGCACTTCCGGAAATACCCGAACTGTAGCCACTCGTTGAAGCGTGCGGCTAAGTTGCACCGCAAGGCCGCCTTATTACAAGCAGCAGCAGCAGGGCGGCAGCAGCAGCAGCAGCAGCGGCAGGGGCGGCAGCAGGAGTAGCTGCAGCCGTCGGAAACGGCACGCCGGCGCCGGTCTCGGAGGACGATGTGATGGGTGTGGGGGAGGACCCCGTTGGCGAAGACGGTATGGACATCGACGCGCCTGCGTGGCCGCCGGCGGACGTGGAAGCTGCCGATGAGGGCGTGATACGGAAAGGCGATCCCGGTGACTTCTACATGAAGGTCATCGCCAAGAAGTACCGGGGAGTATGGCACTACGGCGTGATAACCGGCGTCGTTACCGAGTGGGTGTTGGAGGACTACGGCGGGGCGACCCAGTGGCGTGCTGTTTTCGAGGACGTTGACATTATTGTGGACCTTCTGCGTTCAGAGGTGAGTGGGCCCGGCCTGCGTGCTGGTGGCATCACTCAACTGCGGTTGTATGGAATCACACGCACCCGCCCGGTCGGCGTGGCAGGTTGTGGAGGCTATGGCGGCTGCCCAGGAGCACCCCCCTGTGGATGCGGACGGGGATGCTCGCTTGGTAACCGTCCATGAAGGCGATTTTTTGTCCAGTGAATCACGCACCTTGCCCGGCGTGCGTTCAACACAACCCGGCTGGCGGAGGCCAAGCAGAACACTGGCTGCCATGGCGTGTGCCATGTGCATGTGGTCCTGGGCTATGTCAGCATGGTCAACCTCTTCCCCCTCGCGCCGTTCCACCTGTTTTTTTTGGCTTGGGAAGGGACTTCTGGAGGAAATTTGTCACCGTGCAGGGCCACACTAGCTTCCGAGCTATGAAGCAGGAAGACCGGCGCCAGGCTTTAGTCCCGATACCCATCCAGCAACTTTGGACGCGGGTTGCGCCCTTCGTTTGCGGTGTCCAAGAAGTCGAAAGGTAGACCCCCCCCCCCCCCCCCCCCCCCGGGCGTGGGCGTGGGCGTGGGCGTGACGGCATTCCCCTCCATGACTGCAGGGTCAGGCAAGGTGACGGTGCAGTCCGGCTGGATCATGGAGGACTGCTTGCACCACATGGAAACGTTTTCCATTCTTAACGCCGGTCCGCTGTTCGAGGAGGCCCGGGTGAAGGCGATCATGACCGATAAGGAGCTCGCGTCCCCAGCGGTGGTGCGTTCGGTGTCGCGACTGGCGGTGCTTGGGCACATGTACAAGCGCCCGCAAGGAGCTGCGTGGTTCGTCACGCGGTGGGGGTTGCAAAATGTGGTGACGGAGGAGGACGGCCCCGAGCGCAAGGCGCAAGTGGGCGCGCTCACCAGGGAGGGGAGGACTCGATACCCAGCGCGGCGCCAAGGCGCGGCGGCCGGGGCAGCGCGGCGCCAAGGCGCGGCGGCTGGGGCAGCGCGGCGCCAAGGCGCGGCGGCCGGGGCAGCGCGGCGCCAAGGCGAGTGGGATGGGCGGGGTAGCGGTTGCTACCGAGTGAGGCGTAGCATCGTTTGCAGTAGCAACGCAGCCTTTCCGGTTGCATAGTGTGACACCGCCTGGATGTAACCCAGCAGTACGCGCAAAGTGCAAGTGTTACACGTCCGTGCGCCCCACCCAATGACATTGCGCCCGACCTCACTGACGGCATGTCTCGCTCTCCTTCATCTCCTGGGCCGTCCGCCGCCTCACCTTGCGCACCCTACCAGCCGCGCGTGCCTTCTCGGAAGCCTCACACACGGCGGCGCGAGTCGCGTCGTGGAACGCGTCCCTGACATGGCGGCACTCCGCCCTCACCGTGGCCGTGGTCGGGCAGGGGACTGCCCGCTGATGGGTCGCCATGCATGGGTACTTGGGGCCGCACAAAGCCGGGGTGCCGTCGCAGCAACACTCCCAGTCCGTCCGTTGGCCGCAGTCCACGCATGACGGGCGTCCGGCCAGGACACGCACATGATAGTGCATGTGGCCGCCTCCCGCCACTGCTCGTAGTGCTCCGGTCAACATGGCGACGAGCAAGTCGGCATGTCCCGCAGGTGGCTGCGGGGCGGGTGGCGCGAGCGCAGCCTCGCTCGCCTCAACAACCCCCTCAGCCCGATCAGTCGCCTCGACCACGGCTTCCTCCGCCTCCTGACGCGGCGCACCAGGCGCATCATCGTCGCCTGGCAGGGCGTCCCCCCCCGCAACGGCGCCGTCGGCGGTGGCCGACGCCGTCGTGGCGGGGTGTTGTGAGGAGGTGGCCCTAGACATAGGTGGGGCCGGCACCGCCATGTGTTGCTCCTCATGCGGTGCGGTTCCTGACGCGACAACTCCGTCGCACCAGTACCGGCGCCGGCACCCCACCAACCGGCATGTTTCCTTTGGGAGGCGGTTCATCCGCGTCGGAGGTGAGCGGCGGTGCCTGTGTGGGTGTCGATACTGCCCGGCCATTAGGGCTCCCGCCGCCTGCCGCTCCGCCGACCCACGCCGCGGCGTGTGCTGCGCCCCGCATAGTCGCCTCGAATATAATATACATGACGCGGGGACGGGGGGGGGGGGGGGGATTCGTGCGTTTCGTATGTCGGCGGAACGGCGTGCGAAGCTGCGGCTGACGAAGGTGGTGGAAGTAAGCGTGGCGGCGTCGGCGGCGTATTACCGTGCGTGCATGCGTGCGCAACCCCGCGGCAGCAAGCGCCGGACTCGGCGTGTGCCGGCGGCAGAGCTGCGAAGCCATGGACACGGTACGGGATGCCAAGTCTGGCTAAGCAACTGCCGAGGCTGGCGGCTTAACCCCCATGTCCGGCGGTTGAGGGACGGAAAGTGCGTAGAAGTTGATCGGCAAAGCGGGCATATAAGCCTGGCTGTGCTAGGTTCCTATTAAGTAATGGCGGTTTGTGCTAAGTAATTCGTAGGGGTGGACCGTGCAGCGCATGTAGGGGGCGGTATAAATGAGGCCGGGCACATATACTGCTCCACGAAACGACACTGTCGCACGTGTAGTTGAATAGACCCTATTGACTATATTAACATCGGTGCACACCGCCGCACACCGCCGCACACCGCCGCACAACGCTGCGCGCGCACATTCGTCGCGCACATATACGCGCGCCCTACCGCACATATTATCCCGGATTCACTCGGTGAAACCGCGTATTCATTACGCCGTGCTACTTCAACAATAAACATTGCGAAATTACACCGACACAATGCCGCACCGACTAGCTCTTGACAATATGTGCATATAAATAGTAGTGGCGCGCTGCTCCTCGCCTCCAATGTGTCGTTGACTGCTGCGGAAGGCGGTCGTCGACTGGGTGTTAATTTCTCCACCTCGGCCGCCCCCCCCCCCCCCCCCTTCACCGCTCACAGCGCCATGGCAGACCTCGCCCCCCGGGCAAAAGTGGGCGGCGAGCCTTGTTGTCTCGCGTGTCCGCGCCGCCGGCATCGAGGAGGACGAGAAAGACATGAGGAAACGCGTGACAAGGTGGGCGCGCAACAAAACACTCCACCCTCCACATTAGCACGCACCCACTCGTGGCTAACTTGTGCCGCGCGCAGGTTCGTCCGGGAGCGCCGTAAGGCCCACCTCAACGCCAAGGCTTCCACAGTGCTAGCGGCGCAACTCGTGGTGGCCGAGGAGGCCGCATCCTCAGCCGCTTAAAGGCGAAACGATTGTGGCTTGTTGTGGGCGTCTGGGCACAGGGGGCGTCCCGACGCCAAGGTAAGGAAGCTCATGGCGGCGTCGTCGACGGCACAGCCTCCCGGGGTGGTGAAGACACTGACGGATGACAAGAAGCGGAAGAGGCCAGTGAAGAAGCGCCGAGGTAAGAAACTGACGGTCGCGGAGTCGGAGGCGGAGTCGGAGGCGCAGGCGGAGGCGCAGGCGGAGGCAGCGAGATCGTCGAAGCGGAGGGTCCCCCGGGCACGCAAGAACAAGAACAAGCAGTAGCCCCCGCCCCCCGCCACATGCCCCGACGGCAGCTGTCGCGAATATTGTAATTCAAACATTCTTCGGCAAACCGCTGCCTGCCCCCGCCCTCCCCCTCGCGAATATTTATGTAACGTGAGCACTCTTTGGCAAAACATGGCAGCCAAACCGCCCATCTGATGACCTTTGATCGGACGGCTGGTAGGCCCGTTCAACAGTACTTGCTATAATGTACACATAATTCCCCACTGTTACCAAATACAACGGCTGCGATTTGCGCTCCCATGTACTAATAGTCGTAGTTATCCACTGATGACTCGTCATCGCGACCGGGTTCGTACTAGATACCCGGTACCGGCTTAATAAATATATCGCGTACTACCCGGTACTACACGGACAACCTTGTACCTTATACGTCAGTTCCCACCCACCCACCGCCGCCTGGGCGGGCCCGACGACCGTCCTCGGCCCTCGGAATCGCGGGCCCTTCCTCCGCCTCCACCCCCGGCTGGGGATGGGGGCGGGGATCGTGCACGGGTGGCGCCTTGGTTGCCTTGGCCCCGCCCGTGCTGCCACTGCCGCGGAGGAGCAGTGTGAGCTGGACACCGGCGTCTTACGTCGTTGCTGGTCCGGTCAAGTCCATGTTCGCTGTTCTTTGAGCACCCTCTCCCTTCCTGTCCTGTCGGCGCCTCCACATTACATTCGGCCTAGTGCCGCTATTGGAGTGGCCCGGGATGTTGTGCTGGGAAGGGAGTTCTACGTTCGGCGGAAGGGGACGCGACCGAGCTGGCGGCGGATCTGGCGCTGGGCGGAACAAAGCGCGCTGGACACCGGCGTCTTACGTCGTTGCTGGCCCGGTCGGCTCTGCATTCCCTACTCGTTGAGCACTTTCTCCCTTCCTGTCTTGTCGGCGCCTCCACATTACATTCGGCCTAGTGCCGCTATTGGAGTGGCCCGGGATGTTGTGCTGGGGAAGGCGTTCTACGTTTGGCGGAAAAGGACGCGACCGAGCTGGCGGCGCATCTGGCGTTGGGTGGCCTGCGTCTGTTGCACGCCCGTGGCGCCCCGTTCTGGGTTGGACCCCCCCCACTTCCGCTCCTTGCTGCGAGACCTCAACATCGAAGATCCTTTCCTGTCGGCGCCTTCACATTACATTCGGCCTAGTGCCGCTATTGGAGTGGCCCGGGATTGTGTGCTGGGGAGAGCGTCCCTACTGCGTGGAGCGGCGGCTGGCTGGTGGCGATGCCTGGTCGGAGGCTACCATGGCGGTTTCTGCCTCTGTTGGCCCGTAGCTGGATTTCCTTCTGGATTTCTGTGTGGATTTCTTGAATGTTGCGTCTAGCTCATGTAATCACACCTTATACGTCAGTGCCATGTAACACGTCACCGGGCAGTACGACTACTAGAATGATTACAAAAAGGATTTATCGCCCGCCGGCAATAACGCCGGATGTACTCGCACGTAACTGGATGGACGTGCCGCCACCAGCAGCAGCCTTCACGGATAAATAATAGTCGCTAGTAGTAGTGCTTCGTCACCCGTATGTCACATCTGAATATCACAGTGTTGAGGTCGTTAGCCCAACGTTGAACGTACGGCTCGCCATCGTGCACCCCCAGCTCCCTCCGCAGCCAGAAATAATATAACACCCTCCTCCTGTTGTACTTGTGCCCGATTGCCATCAGGCCCACACCCTCAACAGTGGAGCGGAGAACCATGCGACTGCCGGCGAGCTTGTCCTTCAGATGTGACTCCAGGTAGGCCTAGGGGTACGGAGAGTGGGATGTCTTGACACAGCCAAGGAAGTGCCGGCCTGTCTTGCCCACAGCGACTGCGGCCTGTCACAACCATCCAGCAAAAGAATCAGTTTCACACATTGACATGCATGCATGCATGCACTGCACTGAATTGATATATATGTTGTTGTACCTTGACAGATGCAAACCAGCTGTCGCCCAGCACAGTTGCGCCTGCAGGAGCAGAGCGCTCAGCCATCCGCAGGGTGCAGGCGGCGGTCACACCCATCTCAGGTGCGTGCTCCTTCAACCTCATAGCATCCCTGCCCTCCTGGATCTCAATATGAATCATGACACCAATCGCACAATCTCACGCCGTCTTGCCCTCGGTACCCAACAGCTTGGGCTTGCGCTTGATGAAGGATATGCGTAGACCGCCAGTCTTGGTGGAGCGTGGCTAGTACGCGCTCATGGCCTCGTCAAAGGTGATCCACACCCCCATCACCAGGCATCATCATCCTGTTGCGGTTGAAGTCCTCCACCATCTGAGTGAACATCTGCCATGTGACTGGCCAGCTCCAGGTGCCGCCTTACTGAACTTGACCAGGGCACGGATGTGTTGAGTGTCACAGGAATCGAGACGCATGGTGACGGAGCAGGATCGGCGACGAGGTGCGGTGGCACGGGGTTCTGACGGGACTTGGGGTTGGGCACTGGGGCACGACGGACAGCCGGCGCCGCCGCGAGAGGCGCCACAACACCATGGACACTTGCGGGGCGAACAAGAGCTGACGGGCAGGGCATAGCTTGTCTCGGCTCCGTGAAGGGGACCGTCGACAGTGCTCTAGCCTGCGGGGCGTAAGCGAGTCAGTTGTTTTTGTAATATTTGAAAAAATTCAAATTCCGCGAGGGGACACCGCAATCGCACGGCCGCGCCACCCACACACGCCGACAAAATCACCACAAGCCGACGACATACTGTCCAGGCAAGGGATTAGACGAGTGCATGGTGGTACAGGAGACACACCTGGGGCAGGGCGCCAGCATCGGTGGGTTGCAGCTACAGCACGTTGGTGGTCTCGCATGACTCTGTGCCGTCATCCCACCGGATGCGGAACTTGTTGCTGGCGACCGACTCGACGACGTTACCAAACTTCAAGGCCATGTGTTGGCGTACTCTGCCGAGGGCAGCGGATTCAAATGGCCCTCGACGGGCGGCCACATGGTTGTTGATCTCGATAGGTTTCCTCATGGTGGAGAGGTGGGTGGGTGGTGGGGGCCGCCTTGTGCTGGCCGATAGGCGCACTCCGGTGGGCCCGGGTCAAGTATACTATTTGGCGCTCGGGGGACCCCCCGTGACGCCCTGGTGGTCATCATGCCAGTTTTGCCCATAGTACTGGGCCCATACTTTTTGTTGTATATATACATCATTTGTTGTGTATATACAACATTTTTGCCCGAGGCACTAGCGACTATCTACACAGTCGAGATTTCTATTTCTCCCTTTCAAACATGCGATGGGCTTTACACGGCGGGAAAAGAGTCGGGTGATGCAGGCACAGGTGACGTCCGCACAATAATAAGCGGTTCCTGTGCCAGAATGGCGGCAGTCGTAGCCGGCGGATAACATTCGCGAATCTTTCACGTACGAGGAACTCTTTTCAGGAAAGCTAGCGGCCACATTTGGTTACATGATGGGCCACAGATTTTCATGGTACAGGCGCGACCGCACGAGGGAGGAGTAGCGACTAGCGACTGATCCTTATTATCCTGAATAACATCATTCACGTAATAATAATTCTGATAAAACATTTCGATGATTACTCGTACCTGTACTGTAAGAGCGACTTGCGAGCTCAGCATCGCGGTCGAATTTTCGCTACAGGTGCCCATACCACCTTTTGATTCGTTCACAGATTTTCCATTGATCCCATACATGCCACTCACACTGCGCAATACATTAATGTTTTCATATGGATTCACAATATGTAATACAAATCAGAACGAACGCAACACGAATTTTCATTGAAAACATAATCGCCCGAAAACAGATTGACGGAAAACAAGCCCCATAATGCCAGCATTGGTTCACTATCGGTGCAAGTACTGCAAGACCCTGATAAGTTGCACACGGATTAGTTGGGGCTGTCTGTCATAACCTAGCTACTTTGTTTCAGGAATTATAGCGCAGCTGCCTGATACTTATAACGTAATAGTCCGGGACTCTGCCCGCCATTTATTCTTACGCGGGGGCGCCTGGCTAGGTAGCCTGCTGCCAGGCAGGCAGCCATCGCAGCCCAGCTGTGGTTGGAATCGCACTGCCGTTACCGCGTACCGGTATCGCACCTGCCACGGAACGTCGCGTGCCACTGACGATCTGCGACACTCGAACACCCCCGAGCCGGGTACCCGCTCCCGGTGACAGCATCCACACAGTTCGTGCGCAACAAGCAGGCGGTCACCTTAAACTTGCTGACAGGTCCCACCCTGTACCGCTGCACCCCTCAGTGCCTCCGTGCTCAATTGCGCACCAGTGTCCGCTTTTGCGGTTGTCTGTATCACACGCCCGCAGCATTTTCCTCGCTCTCATCCCCATCGCGCGCGCCTCTCCCCCCCTTCCCCCCTCCCCCCACTAACACCAGCTGTCGCGCCTTGTATGCCTTTTCCAGCCCTACGGACAGTGAAGCCACGATGAGCAGCCTACCGGTGACCAGCTCGGTGCCGAGCATGGCACGCCCCGCCACCCGCCGCCCTGTCCTCCCGTCGGCAGCGTTCACAGGTGAGCCCCCCCCCCCCCCCCCCCCCTTGACCCCAACAACGAAACTCCGAGATTCCGCCGCGCAGCCCGAAACTCCTGGTATCTACCGCTCACCCGAGGCTCTGCATATCATGTGTCTCCTCCTGCGGCGACTTCCGCATCACGAGCTCCATTGCGTCACTCAGCGATTCGGCAGCGCGCGCCCGGTATCATCTGCCCGACCACCCGCTGTTGGCATGGCCACCCCCCGAATCCTCGAGCCTCTAGCCCCCGCCCTGCCCGCCCGACCGCCGGCCCTCCTCCCCGCCCCAACATTCGCCGGCGTTTCCTCTAATGGCCTCCACCCTGCATTCCCCCCGGCTCGCGCCCGCTCACGCCGCGCCTGTGCTCTCGGCGCGTGCAGGCCCCCTCAAGCCCGGCAGCTGCTTCTACCGCCGCGCGGTGCCTGGGCCCGCCCGCCGCCCGCTGCGCGCCTCCTCCGAGACGCCCACCACCGTGGGGCAGTCCGCCAGGGATGGGGTACGCACAGTGTCCCCCGCATCCGCCCGCCCCTCCCTGTGCCACCTGCGCCGCTGCTGCGTTTGCCGTCTGGCAGGCAAGGTCGCTGCCTTCTTCGACTGCGATGGCGCCTACATTCCGCCGGCTCCAGTCTATTAGTGTGTTTTTCTTTGGAGAGATCGCCGCGCATAAGGCTTGGGAACAGGGATAGATGTTTTTAGGAGGGGCGGGGTGGCGGGGGGCAGTCGGGCGGGTATCTGTTTCTGAGACGCGCGCCCTGTGGGACCTGCAGGAGCAGGGGACCGAGGGAGACAGCCCGTACCGCGCGGGTGCCGCCCTGCCCAGCACCAGGGCGCCCTCCGCCAGCCAGCGCTCCGCCCCCGGGCGCCATAACGCGGACTCCCCCGCCAAGTCGTCCCTGGCAACAATGAGCATCGAGGAGGAGGACGCCGCGCTGTCGCAGTCGTTCAAGAAGGAGCTGCGTGCGACGGCGCGGCGCGAGCTGGCCGCCTTTGACGCCAAGGCGGCCATTGAGGACGGCGACAAGCGCTACTGGCTGGTGGCCACCGTGCCGGAGGTGCCTGTGGCCGGAGAGAAGTGCCGCCTCTACTTCAACAGGCAGCAGTCAGAGTCTCTACGGGAGCGCCCGCGCGTGCAGGTGCACTACGCGTTCAACAGGTGCGGTGCGGCATGGGTCACCATGGAGGTGGGGGGGTCAATACATAGAGGGGGGGATGGGGGCAAGTGGAAGCATTGGCTACTGTGATGTATCCCGAACATGACGGGCAGCAGGTAGCGCTACACTTGGAACTGGTCAATCATGCAAGAATGGTTACAACGGAATGGTCAATACGTGGACCCCCCCCCCCCCCCCCCTCCAAACTGCCGGAGAATGTGCCCTCCCGCTTTGTTGCGGTCAACATTGAGCGCCGACATGGGGCCTTCAGCAGCCGGACAGGGTGTCCTTCGCATGGGTGTGATGCGTTGTTCTAGGGCACACAGACGGCAGGGAGTACATGGATGACCCACACTTGATCGGCCACCTGGATGTTGGCAGTTAGTACGACCCTCCCCCTAATAAGAGTCGCCACCGGGATTTTGGCCGAGAGGCTGAGAATCTGGAGGGTTGGGAAGGAGGTGGCGCAGCGCCCTGGGCGGGTGGGGGGAAGGGGGGGGGATAGTTTTGTAGGTGAGCGCTGACGCGGCGGTGTGCTGCCCTCCAGGTGGGAGCTCAACCCGAAGGATGGCGGCTGGGTGGACCTCGTGCCCAGCGGCATCCCCTTCTACGAGGGCGGCGACTGGTGGTCCACTGAGTTCCAGGTGCCGGAGGACGCGTTTGAGATGAACTTTGTGTTTGACGACGGGGAGGGCGCGTTTGAGAACAACGCCATGAACGACTTTATGTACGCCATCTCGGGCGGCATCACCGCCGAGGACTGGGAGGAGGTGTCCTCCCCCCCCCCCCCCCCCCACCCAACACACACCCATCCAGCCACCCTGTCCTGCCATCCAAGCACAGGATCACCGATTAGACTGGTCGCTCTGCCTCACGTACGGCTGCTATATCCTCTGTAGAGCTCAGGTTTGGTATCGATCACAGCTCTGGTATGCCTTTCAAAAGCCAGGAAACTGAGTTCACTGGCATGTCTACTCCCTCTAGCGGCGGTCTTCAGGAGAAACGGGGGTGAACAAGAGGGGAAAATCAATGACAAAGCATTTCTTTGTTTAAGGTTTAGGGTTGAAAACCCTAAAGCCAATATAGAATCACGAAAGCGGGGCTGTGTGATATGCTCTCCCCTGCACTGCGCCGGTCGCCCCTCCCGAGCTGCGCTGCTCCGAGCATTGTCCGTGTGACGCAGTGCTCCCCTGACGTGGCTCCCCTGTTTGCGGCTGCCAATGCGTGCAGCAAGCGGCGGCGCGTGCAGCCGCGGAAGATGCCGCCCGCCGCAAGGCGGAGGAGGAGGCGCGCATTGCGGCGGAGAAGGCGGAGAAGGAGCGCAAGCTGGCGGCGGATCTGGAGGCGGCGCAGAATATCGTCAATGGTGACCCACGCCCCCACCCAATGCCTCCCGTAACCCCACCCTTACCCCTCTCATTTATGACAATCAACACGGCATAACCACAGAGCCATACATACGAAAGCAAGGGCTACAGCCACACCTTCAACGTGGATGTGGTGACGCCCTGCAGCCTCCTTTGTGGTCTCAAGTGCCCCTCCATGTCTCTTGACCCGAGAATGCGCCACACGCGCACACTCATACACATACACATACCTCCCCCCCCCCCCGCCCCCCCCCTCTCCACACACACACATGTGTGCATGTGTATTTTGAGCATTAACGCAACGCCCCATGGTGGCACAAGCATGCGCACTTTGCTTGAGTGTGTCGCGAAGCGGCTTGTCGCCCCGCTGAGAGCTCCTCCCCCCCCCCCCCCCCCCCCTCCCGGGTGGCAGAGCTGAGCTGGAAGCGGGACGAGTTCCAGGCGGGCGGCCTAAGCAGCCTAACGCACGGCGAGGGCCCAGACGCGATCAAGGTGTGGTCCACCGAGCCCAAGGTGCTCACCGCCGGCTCGTCCGCGGTGCTGCGCTACAACTCCAAGGCGGGCCCGTTGCACTGGGTGGAGTGGGCTGCCGGCATGGCGCCCATCCTCAAGGTGGAGAAGAAGCCCCCCGCCCCCCCCCCCCCCCCTCCTCCCCTTTTTCAAGCAAATCCAAAGATCCCCTCACTGAGCATATGGCCGTGACTAAGCTCAAGCTTAGTGAGAAAGTGAGCGGTCAGAGGCGAGACGTTTTCACTCGCATTTCAAAGTTGCATGCTGATGGGCATCTCCGGCCGACATCCGCAGCCCATTGTGGATCTGCACGGTTATTAGTACAGCTGCTGCATCTCGCCGTGCATCAGGCCATACCCACCTCGCATGTAGGCCGTACCCCTCTCCCCGCATGTCCGCTCCAGTTTATGCGCGTCCTTCACTGCGCTGCTGAGCCCCTTTGCACCTCTTCACCCCCCCTCCCCCCTTCACGCGGAACTGCGTTATCCCGCAGATGGGTCACAACTTCTGGCAGAACGCCAAGGACTACAAGATGAAGAAGGTCGCTGGCGTGGAGAAGGAGGGCGAGTGCTGGTGGGAGGCCAGCATCAACGTTAGCCCCCCCCTCTTCCCCTCTCCCTTCTTCCCCCCTTCTCCACGTTGTTATCACTTCTCCTGTCGGCTACCTCCCCTCCCTTGGCGGGCGCAAATAATTGGACGAACGTTGAGACTGCTGCTTTCGCGCGGCAGGTGCCTGAGGACGCGGCGGCGATCAACTTTGTCTTCAACCACGAGGACATGTACGACAACAACAACAGCCTGGACTTCAAGGTGCGCCCGTCACCCTGGAGGTCCCGCGAGCTACCGCTCCCAGCCGGCTGCTGCTATTACTGCGGTGTTCACACTCACCCCTCAACATCTTGGCCTGGGCTCGAAGCAGAGGAAGGCCACTGCTGACCGGAGCCGAACGTACGTATGTGTGCGGCATCCAACCCCCCTCCTTCCCCCCTCCCCCCCCTCCCCCCCCCCCCCCCCCCACAAACACCCACCCCACCCCCCACACACACACATTTTTCCCTTTGTAGGCCCTGGTGGAGCTACCCGCCAGCGTAACCAGCATGGAGGCCTACAAGGCGGAGCTGCTGGAGAAGGTGCGGGCACGCATCCACAAGGAGCGCATTGCCGCGGAGGAGGCGGAGGCCATCCGGGAGCAGAAGAGGTGCGCTCACTCGTGCGCCATATCAGCATCAATATACCAATAGTATATGTATCGCGCATCATCAACAATGCATATATCAATCTAACACCGGAAGCAATCTGCTGGAACAATTTCGTGGTTGTGAGCACTGCGTCGAGTACTCCGTGACTTTCTCACTGCCTTGGCGGCCCCGAGTAATTGACTCCCCAGTCACCACCCACCGTGTCCCTTTACCCAAGTGTGTTCGTTTTGGGGGGGGGGGGGGGGGGGGTGGGGGCGTAATACGTGATGATCCGAAGTGTGTTCATGGTACATATTGTGAAGCAATGAGAACATATGGTGGCCGTACAACATGGCCATGCTGAAACAACAGGCCCCACATGATCAACGGGTCAGCAATGTTTTGGTATTGTCAACATGATATGTACCAACTCTCCGCTCCCCGCTTGGCAGGCTGGAGAAGCGCCTGGCCGTCATGGAGAAGTCCATGGAGGTGTCCCGCAAGCAGGTGCGCCAGCGGGCATTTGTCAGAGTGTGCCCGGGATGCAGCAGTGGCCGTCTCCGGTCCATTGGAGGGCGGCCTCACTGGCGATGGATAGGAACCCTGAACCCCCCTCCCCCACGCTCCCCCTTGTTGGCAACGCTGTGTGTAGATCAAGCACGTGCTGTTCACGGAGCCCGTTCAGCCGGCGGCCGGGCAGCAGGTCACCATGTTCTACAACCCCAACAACACAAACCTCGCCGGCTGCGAGGACATCTACATCTCGGTGCGCCCCCTCCCCCTTTTCCGCTTCCAATGGGTTTAGCCCGTAAGTGCTGGACTGCATTGCTCTTTCGGGAATGTAGCGGACGAGCTGAATTCAGTCTGGCAGTGCGCACGCCTTCTCGTCCGCCCATCTGTCGGGAACCCTGTTTCTTAAGGATTACATCCTGTCTGTCTTATTGGCTTCCTTCCTAGCCACCCCGCGCAGTCCAGGTCATTGTTTCCATAGGGACCCGCTGCCGGGTGTCAGGTATACGGCATGCGGTCCCACCGCTGCCGCTGCCAAAACAACAGGTGCTGAGCCCCCGGCTGCCGTGGCCCGCATGCACCGCAGGGCGGCTTCAACCGCTGGGGCCACCGCAAGTCGTTCAATGTGAAGATGATCCCACCCAAGGCAGGCGAGCACTTCCAGGCGGTCATCGACGTGCCCGCGGACGCGTACTCGCTGGACTTTGTGTTTGCCGACGTGCCGGGTGGCGATGGCACGTACGACAACCGCGGCGGCCTGGACTACCACCTGCCCACCACCGGCAGCCCCACCAAGGAGAACCCCATGTACGTGTGCCACATCAGCGTGGAGATGGCGCCCATCGCCAAGGTGGGAGGCCTCGGCGACGTGGTGACCTCGCTCGGGCGCGCCGTGAGCGACATGGGGCACTACGTGGAGGTGGTGCTCCCCAAGTACCAGTTCTTCAACCACAGCCCGCTGCTGCAAAACATGGAGTACGACTGCGAGTTCGACTGGGGCGGCACCAAGATCTTCGTCACCAAGGCGCAGGTGGAGGGCTTGCAGTGCTTCTTCATCGAGCCCAGAAACGGCATGTTCAACGTGGACGCCGTGTACGGCCGCTACGACGACGCCGTGCGCTTTGACTTTTTCTGCAAGGTGCGCACCCCTCTCGCGCGTGCGCCCATGCGCAGATATATATATATATATTTTATATGTTTTTTATACATTTACATTTGTATATATGGATGTAAATTTATATATGCTATACGTATACAATATATGTGTATATTGATGTGTACACAAATATGTATCTGCACCATTGTCATCGATACCCGACAACCATCAGTTGGCGGTGTGAATGGATCCAGTTGGGGCATCTCTGCCACGTGCATGGTGGTCTGGGCTTTCGCCACGCTGACCGGGGCTGCGCTGCGGCAGGCGGCGCTGGAGTTTCTGCTGCAGAGCCAGCGGCAGCCGGACATCATCCACACCCACGATTGGCCCACCGCCATGGCGGCCAAGTTCTTCTGGGAGGACTACCACAGCTTCGGCCTGTGGAAGCCCAAGGTGCGCGCGCCCCCCCCCCCCCCCCCCCTTGGCCAGTACCTCCCCTCCCCTCCCCTCCCCTCCCCCTGCCGCTGCCGGTATTGATGGATGCCCCGCGCGAGTGCCCCCCCCCCCCCCCCCCCCCCCCCCGCCCCTTCTTCTCTTCCCCGCGCAGGTGGTGTTCACTATCCACAACATGAACTACGGGCAGAGCCGCATCACGGAGGCGGCGATCCACTGCCAGAAGTTCACCACGGTGTCGCCCACCTACGCGTTCGAGATCGGCGGGCACGCCGCGATCGGTGCGCAGAACATGAAGCTGCGCGGCATCCGCAACGGCATCGACCCCGACCTCTGGGACCCCGAGAGCGACATCTTCCTGCCGATGCACTACAACTCGTCCAACGTGGTGGAGGGGAAGCGCGCCGCGAAGGAGCAGCTGCGGCAGCGGCTGGGCCTGAGCGGCTGGGAGGCGGAGAAGAAGCCCATGATCGGCGTCGTCACGCGGCTGACGGGCCAGAAGGGCGTGCACTTGATAAAGCACTGCGCGCACAAGGCCCTGGAGCGCGGCGGGCAGTTTGTGCTGCTCGGCTCCGCGCCCGACCCGAAGATCCAGGCCGACTTCAACTCGCTGCAGCACAGCATGCAGGTGCGGTCCCCCCCCCCCCCCCCCGGGACTGGCTCCCGTGAAACCCCACATTTTCACTTCCCCCTGCTTCTTCCCGAACTTGTACTACCCCCTAAAGACGCACCCCGAATCAAACCCACTAAAGCGAATGAAGCCCCCAAATTTCTACTATCCTCCCCAGCAATACCCTGAATTTCACCCATGATGGGGCATAAACAAATGTTAAACCCCCAGATACAACACAAAGCGCAGCAATAATCCCTGAAAACCCCATATATTTCCTTTCAGCCTCTCCATGATATGCCTGGGGCTGGCCGGAGGTCATACGGTTGCTGAATGGACGGCCGCCGCGCCGCCCGCAGGGGGAGAACGCCGCGTTCTACTTTGCGTTTGACGAGCCGCTGTCGCACCTCATCTACGCGGCCTGCGACATTATCGTGGTCCCCTCCATGTTTGAGCCGTGCGGCCTGACGCAGATGATTGCCATGCGATACGGTGCGCGCCCCCCCATTGCGCCCCCCATTCATTGTGATATGAATTGGGCAGTGACATGATCTGCCGCAACACGGACGCCGGCGCGGTAGTAAGGCCACCGCGCATGCGTGCCCGCCCCGCCTGCCACAGCTCCAATCTAGACGACACACACAGGCAGCGCCATAGCAAATGCTCTTACGAGTGGCACGCGCAAGCCCAATTCAAGGCGAATGTAGAGCGCCTCTATAGATAGGGGTGTCTTATAGGGTACTTAAAGGGTGCTCATAGGGGCACCGGTACACCTATGCATGTGCATCAGTGCGACACCCGTATGGCTGAACTGGATCGTCCTGTGACCATCCATACATATGTACCTATATTATGGACACGAGTACGCATGTCGTTACTGCGGAATGCAGGCAATCTGAACACAACAGATGGCCTTCCAACTGCCAGACCGTATACCACGCTTTGGGTTTGCGGAGTGTTATCGTTTCTGAACTCACCCCCCCCCCCTCCCCCCCCTCCCCCCCCCCTGGGCGAAGAGATATAACCGATATTCATCTTTTAAAAAACATCAGAATAAACCATGAATACTATACGGATCTTCCGACCGTCGCTGCAAAACAATTCATTCCTTTTGATCGGCGAATGTGTGGCAGTTGCGATATGTTTGGCGACCCACATGCGCTGTCAGTACGCGTGCGATGTGTTCCTCAGTTTATTCAGGTGATTGGTCGATTTTATCCGATGACATCACGCTGCCGCCGCGCTGTGGCAAGCGTTGTGCCTTTTGAGGCGGATGTTGTCTCATCAGATTGGTACAGCAAACCCAACTAAATGGTACGGTATATGAGCGAGCGCGGCGCCTCTGCTGACATCGCGCCGTGTGTATTGTGCGCTCTGCTCCGCCCCGCGCGCACAGGCACGGTGCCGGTGGTGCGCTCCACGGGCGGCCTGCGCGACACCGTGTTCGACGTGGACTGCGACAAGGCGCGCGCGGCGTGGGAGATGGAGGGCTCCTCCGACTGGGAGGGCGACGGCGTGGACGCCACCAACGGCTTCGCGTTCGAGGGCACCGACGACGGCGCGCTGGACTACGCGCTCAACCGCGCGGTGGACGCCTTCTACAACGACCGCGCGTGGTTCGAGAGCCTGCAGGCGCGCTGCATGGACCAGGACTGGACCTGGAACCGCCCCGCGCTGGAGTACCTCGAGCTGTACCACCAGGCGCGCAAGTAGGCGCGCGCGCCGACGCCTCGACGATGCCCGGCGACTCCACCCCCCCCCCCCCCCTGGGGGAGGCCGCCCAGCCACGCATGCAACGACCCCCCTTCACTTTACCCCCCCCGGCCCGCCCCTCTCCCCCGTTTTCCCCTAATATCTGCCCTTTAAGTACCAATAGATCGCTAGACAAAAGCGCGCCGGCAAGGCCGCCATGGTGCGCATACATACACCGTTGCTGCCTGATGGTGCCAAATCAGCCCCCCACTCCCCCCCCCCCAACCGGTCCTCCAAGAGAGCACCAGGCGGCGCCACCAAGCAGAGACCGGTGGCTGGCTGCTCCATATGCGCCACGCAATACTTGTTATTCATCCGTCAGGGTGCAAACCTCGATCTATACGTAGGCTCCGAAAACGAGGGCGGCGCTTTGCACACCGAAACGCACCGGAGCCAAACACTGGGTTCGCATCCTAGCTAGTGTTGCCTGGGTGCCCCCCCCCGGCACGCGCGCAGAGAGAAAGTCTAGGCTCGTCTCATCTTGAATCCTTTTACAATGCACAAGCCAGCATGCACAGCTACTTTGAGGAATGGATCCGGAACAAATCCCGGCGGAAGTCACCGTCCTGAACAGACATGCCCATCCACGCGGTTCAACAATGGGCACACAGAGTAGTACGAGTGCGTAACATCAAGCCCGGCTCGACACACGCATGCGGCAAACAGGGACAACACACAGCCAAACGCACCAATAAGCGAACAGCGCCGGGCCGTCGAACCTGCCTAAAGCGCTTGCCGGATGACCACACCCTTGACCTGCCACCCAAAGGAGCGGGATAGGGGCAAAAGGGGGGGGGGGGGGAGGCGAGGACGCCACTCTATTAGGTTTACAGACCTGGCCTTCAGAGGGCTGCACGCTACGCGCTATGGCCAATCCTATGCAAGGTCATGCAACCTCGCCCTTAGCCAGCTGGCATGTGTAGTTAGTTGGAAGACTGGCAGGAATAACACTGTGACAGATTCCAAGTTGGGCGAGTCTGATTGAATAACCTGCTCTGGATGAGAATGCCACAGACTATCGGAAGCAGGGGGGGAGGGGGGGGCGCATTCCATATGTATGTGTCATTCCATACGTAGTAATTAGCACAATATTGGCGCCACTAGGACTCGGCAATTATAGTTTCAGCTGCAAGGCGCCGAGACTGTCATCAGTTAACCATGATGTGTCGCTATTTCCTGTGCTATCCACCGCTACTGTATGTCGCAGCTCTGTCCAGGAAGAGTAGCCTCACCACAGTTTCGGCGCCTTTCAAGTTGAACGCCCTCGCCCGCTCAGTCGTAAACGACATTCCTATGGTTTGGGCAACATCGGACACTGCCTCGCAGCCCTTGCCACCACACGCACCGCCGATGGCTGAATATGCGTATGTATGGGCGGCGACACATGGTTTCGGAGCAGCACACATGCTGGAGACACCGGCACAACCGGCACAGATGACTAGAAACCGTTGTAGTGATGTGCGAGCTAGTGATGCGTGGCTTCCTATTATCTCTCTCTCTCTCTCTCTCTCTCTCTCTCTCACACACACACACACACACACACACACACACACACACACATGTGCAAACCTGAAACACACAGCGTTTTGACGATGATGTTCCCATGCAAACGATGCATATCCCTACAATATCAATATCAATCTACAGTGTCACAGCTCGTTTTGTCCGCGTCGGATTCGCTATAGCGCATCAACGGATTCGCTCATATCTCGTCGGTAGTAGTGCATGGAATGGGGCCGAGTGGCCGACAACAGTGACGTGCGCTCATTATTCACAACATGTCGGCATATCTTTCTATTTCTTCCCACCCCCTCCGCATGTTTGGGCCTTTTTATATCTAGTTGGTGGTTGGCGGTTGGGGGGGGCTTAAACCCTTAGAACTAATTCTGGGGAGGTCGGTGTGTGCACACAACGGGGCATGATGGCATGTACTGCGCAAGTACCAGAAGGGTCCTCATACATAGTGATTCTGGCTGGGGGCCGGGCGGAGGGGGGATGCCATCTAAACCAGGTTGTTTCATCAGACTTGCCGGACTGGACTGGATGCGCTGCAACACGGTTTAGTTCTTGGAGCCGCGAAACTCGGCTTTCAAGTAGCGCAGTCTCTCCTCGATGTGCTTCAGCACTACAGGGAGGGCGTGATGCCCCCTGCAAGTGTAGTATGGCCCAGGGGGCGCCTTGCTCGGCCACACACCAGAGCCGAGGGGGGACCCTATCTATCACCATGCGCTCAGCTGCGTGCTCATGTGTAAGTACTAGAAGGGTCCTCATACATAATGGTTCTGGCTGGGGGCCGGGCGGAGGGGGGATGCCATCTAAACCAGGTTGTTTCATCCGACTCGCCGGACTGGACTGGACGTGCTGCGAGTCATTTTTGTTCTTGGAGCTGCGAGACTCCAATGGGACGGAGCGAGAAAAAGGCGCGGGCGCCGGTGTGCGGGACTTAGGCCGCCTCGGATGGGAGGGAACCTGCCCTATCTACCAGATCAAATGGGGTCGAAATAAAGCCCTAGGTAAAACGGAATGGGGTCTGGACATGACCCTGGATAAAGTGGAATGGGGTCTACATGAAACCCTAAATTTAGGGTTTCATGAAGCTAGCGTTTTCTGCGTTAAACCCTAGCCCTCAGCATGAAGCCCCTACCGAAGGCGTGGTCACCATGCGAACTCTTTTGGCAGTTTCAGCTGGTTCAGCCTGGCACTTTTCGTGCATTGGTGCGTTTGGCTTTGCGTTTCACCGATTTGCCTACCACATGGATATGCAGTCATTTGCGAAGAACACACCTTTGGACAACCCAGCATGTGGAAAACACTCACGCCAGCAATCCGAAGTACCTCCGAGGCCCAGGGGGGGGGGGGGGGGGGGGCACGTGCCACCAGAGGCCTGACAAGCAGCGACCGATAAGGGAACACACGCAGCCGAGGCCGGGCATCGGGGCGCGGGGGAGCGGCAACAAGCCTCCCAAGGGTGTGCCCCTAGCCTACACACCGAAAGATTGGAGCAGATCGCACGGCGGCAGCATGGACGCATGGTCCCCAGGGTGGTAATCTCAGCCTGGGTCTAGGCCAGCACGAGTCCGGGGCGCTCGACGGAGTGGGCTGTGCTTACAGAGTGGGCCGGCGGAGGAAACCGGCGGCAGCAAAAAGGGACAAGCGGCAGCGCACACAGATGGGCACCCTGGTGACCGCTCAGCTACACAAGCCGCAAACTACTGGGAGTGTGAAATGATAATCAGCGCACTGCATGTGAAACTTCATCACAGGGACAGGAGGGGGAGTGTAGCAGGGCCGGACATTGTCGGTTGTTTCGGTTGTTTACAGTTCGGGAAGAAAGACCACGTCACCTACTTTTTTCATGAGCCTTGGTCGCAGGAGTTTAGACCTGCTGTTGGTGCAGGGAGGGAGGGAGCAAGGAGGTCAGCAGGGTGGCCCTCGATGTAGAGGGGGGGGGGGGGGGGGGGGTGGGGGGGGGGGCACCTCGCCGAAGATGTCGTCAGGCTCGCCAAACAAGTCGGCAAAGGGGGCGGGCGGGGTGTTCTGCGTGTCCTCCCAGGTCGCCACCCGGAAGTTCTTCTTGTTCTTCATGCGCAGCTCCTTGACCTGCGAGCACACCGCAGCGGTGAGTGACGGCCTAGGCGGGCGGCCACTGATGCGGAGAAGGGCAGGAGAGGCGGCGGGAGCCGGAGACGCGGGGCGCATCCGCACCTTCCGCTTCCTCATGTCCTGGGTGTTCTCAAAGTACCGACGGCGGCGCAGCTGCAAGCATGTCAGCGCACAACCCCAGTCAGCAGGCTTGCCCCGCCACAGAGCCATCAAAGCGTTACCCCTCTTTCCACATCCCCTTTTTCCCTCCCTGGCTCAACTCTCATCCATGCCATACTCGGGACTTCCGTCCTTCCTGAACCAGCACGCCAGGCCAGGAGATGGGGGACGGGGCTGCAGTGGCTGAGCGGATGGGAAGCTGGCAGTTGGCGGGGGAAGGGGAAGGAGAGGGGGGGGACCAGAGGAAGAGGGGGCGGGGGGGGGGGGGGGGGGGGGGGCGGTGAGGGGGAGGACCTCAGGGATGACGCCAGACGAGGTCACCGCGCGGCGGAACCTCCGCAGGGCAGAGTCAGCGGGCTCGTCCACGCCGACAGCCACCTGCAGCCAGACACAGTGGGGCCCAATGTCAGGCGGCGGACCTCTGTCGGATGGGGTGCTGCGCATGTGTACAGCAATGTAGCCACGCCGCAGCATCCCCCCCACCCCCTCCCCCCCTGAACATGCTGGCCACTTGCGCCTCCACCCAATTGTGCTGCCTGTGTCCCCAGGGGAGAGGGGGGGGGGGGGGGGTATGGTGCCTTTCCTGGGAACTCATCCAAGGCCTGCCTCCTCTAGCACCCTTCGTCCTCATCCAGATGCGGTAGCTATGATCGCCCGGCCAGGCTATGGCCAGCGCAGGCACCACCGCAGCAGGCGCAGTTTTATTTTATTATTTGTTATTTATTTACCCCCCCCCCCCCCCCCCCCCCCCCCGGCGCGGCCGCTCCCTCTCGCCCCCGCGCACCCCAGCCACAGCCGCCAACAGGCGCCCGTCGCCCCAAAATATGCCGGGATTGAGATTTCGCTGCTTTGCGGTGGAAGTTCGAGGGTCGGGGTTGCGAGGGCGCACCTCGACGTTGTACGTCTTCTTGGACTTCATGGCGAGCTTGGCGGCGGTGCCGTTGCTGACGCCGCCCAACGGGGCGACGCCCGCCCGCCCGAACTGGGCGCTGACCCGGGCGCCCGCAAAGGGCTTGGCGCCCGCCATTGTGAGGGAGGCCATCGCGTGCGGGGAGTCGTGAGGCTGGCGGGGGGCTCGACGGGGCAGCAGGCGTCGAGGGGCAATTGGGTGTGCCCGGGAGTGGTCCGGTGGCGGCTGGCTCGACACCGCGGGCTCAGTGGTGCCCAATGCGCCCGCCAGCGACGGCCCGAAGTACTGCGGTACAGTACTGGCGCCGGGACAACGTGGCGGCTCGAACGTCCCTTGAGGCGGGCGCCTTATCCGCCGTTTCTGCTTCTTTTCACCCAATGGACCGTCGTAGACTCGTGATTATATCTTCCAGGTTTCAGTGAAGCCTTGATCCCCCGGGCTGTAAATATCCGGGGTTCGCGAATACTGGTGTAATGAGATATGCAGTACCTGGGTCCATTCTCCACTACTCTTTTGACAACGACTCGACGTGCTGTTTTTTTCCCCGCCCCGACCCTTTCTGGTAGTGCTGCCCGGTCGCGATCGGCGCGCCGTGTTTGCCTTTATGATGTCCACGCACTTGCTGCCGACGCCGCGGGGATCTGTCTTCAATAAGTGTACGCGCCAGCTGCCTGCGACGCCCGCTTAACCTCAGCGACAGCCCACCGCCAGTCTACAAGACATCAACAGGACCTGGAGGCGGGGGATCAGCGCCCGCGTGAGAGTAACACCGCTTGTGCCGGGCAGGTCGGCCAGCAAAGCTGCGGCATTAATCATAAGAAAGGCGCGATAAGATAATACTCATACGAAGAGGAGGAAAGCACGGGGCGCCGCGATGTCCAGCCTAAGCGTGGAGGTGCAAGGTGCGGCGCCCGAGACAGGTGATGGGGGATGATTTGGCTGGGGTAATGGGGCCGAAAAGAATGGCTGGATCCAGGTAGGTGGCAGGTGACGTAGGTCCGAGAGGAGGCGGGAGGTGGCGACGGCGGAAGCAGAAAAATAAGGCGAAAAGAGCCGGCTGTGCTTCGATCAGTCGAGTGCTGCCACTTGGTTGAGCTCGAGGGTGAAGATGGTGCTGCTGGCGAACGCAGAAGAGATCCTATCCTGGGGAGCAGAGATGGCGGTGCAGCTGAGGCAACTGGGTTGAAGAGGGGGCTGTATATGAGGCCCGGGGGGGGGGGGGGGGGGGGGGCTGTGGCCTGAGCAACGCGGTGATGTGCGATATCGGACTGCGGTGACGAGCTCCCCCCCTTCCCAACCCGCCCCCCGCGTGCGCTGCCAGGCAAGCGCTATGTGGCGAAGACGACGCCGATGATGCCGCTGTCGGCGGTGGTGGAGGAGGTGTGCCGGCAGGCCAAGCTCAGCTGCGATCCCGCCGGCTGCACGCTGCGCCTGCAGGGCGGCGGCAAGCCGGGCGCGCCCCTCGACCTCGCCACGCCCGTGCGCTTCGCCAACCTGCCCACCGGCGCCAAGCTGCAGCTCTCCGGTGCGCCCATCACCCCCCCCCCCCCCCCCCCCCAAAAAGGCCCCCCTCGCCTCATCCAGCGCTGCACTTCGTCTCTGGCTAAGCATCCGCCACATTGTAGCATATACCCAGACTACACACGACCTATCTGGCTCCCACTCATCTACTAGTTCAGATGCTAGAATGTTTAAGGTGCACTTACTTCCAGAGTTTCCTCCTCTGTGTACCGGCACCTCTTAATGCGCGTGTGCCCCGGACGAGTCCCCAACTACGGCTCATGTCAGGGTCATGCATGTCCATAGGTAAGTCTGGACACTCAGGTATAAACCCCCCACAATCCAGGGCGCCGTGAAGGGAAGGTGGGGGGGGGGGGGGGGGATCCCCGCCCTGAATAAAGGCAGCTGAGTCCTCGGGTGTTGTCGCTTTGGTGCACTGAAGATGTTTGGTGGTTGTCGGTGTGGGGGGCAGTACACACTTAGAGTTCAGGTGAGGCTTACACCCGGCACAAGCTCGCAGCAGCACGGAGATAAGCACCGGCCGGGCGTTGCCGAGTGAAGGGCGCCACTCCACGCCCAGCCATGCCGCCCTGCCCGCAGCGGCGGTGCGGCCGAGAGCGCCGCGCTGACGGTGGCCTGCTTGCCGCGTGGCAGTGCCGGCAGGTGTGGGCCGCCAGCTGGGCGTCGCGGCCCCCACACCGGCGCCAGCCGCGCCAGCCGCACCAGCCGCGCCGCCCGCCGCCCCCCGTCCGCCTCCGCCCGCCGCGGCGGCGCCGCCTCGCCCCGCCAGCGAGGACGCATCGATCGCGGAGACGGAAGGGGAGGGGGAGGGGGCGGCGCGCGGCGCTGCGGGCGGCAACGAGGAGGCGCTGGCACCTGTGGAGCGGCGCGTGGGGCGCCACTTTGCGCTGTTTCCGTGGCAGGCACTGGCTGCCTCGGGCGCGGAGGGGTGCGCCCCCTCCCCTCCCCCCTCTCCCCTCTTTGTCTTCACCCACCGCCCCCCCCCCCCCCCCCCTGGTTATTACTCCCTGAACAGGGTTGCTGTCCATCGGCTGTATCAAGGGAGAGGGAGAGAGGGAGGGAGAGGAACCTTACATGGAGCTGTAGGTGGTTAGAGGGCATTGGTATAGGTACATACTGTTCATATATATTATATATATAACATTATATAATATACAGAGATGTATGTGTGTAGGTATATATACATAGGTAGTGTATATATATATATATATATATATATATATATATATGTAGGTGTATATACATTGGTATAGGTACGGGCTTTGCTACTTACCCAACTGGGATGCCCTGATGCTCTCTACTTATCCACCTGCAGCTCCGTGTACGGTTTCTCTCTCCCTCCCTCCCTAGGTATAGGTACAGGCGGGTTTGCAGGTGCCTACGCGGTAATGCGAACACTCCGAATGGGAACCGGCCCTCCCTGCCAGAGGTCGAATGTCGCCGGAGCTGTAGCGGAACTGTGGCGAATGTTGTTATACGTGACATGCAGCTCTTATTTGCACCTAGTTGTAAGGGCTCTGATGGGCGCGTT
Organism: Tetraselmis striata; assembly: GCA_006384855.1. NCBI lineage: Eukaryota > Viridiplantae > Chlorophyta > Chlorodendrophyceae > Chlorodendrales > Chlorodendraceae > Tetraselmis > Tetraselmis striata. The sequence continues at coordinate 109,191 of VCJN01000810.1, forward strand.
GCCCCCGATGTGGATGTGTCTCGGGGCTCCAGCCACACACCCAATCAGACGGGCTGGGGGGGTGCCCCTCGGTCGCATGTTCGCCCTGCGCCCTCCGCGGAGGCTGACGTGCAAGAGTAGTCTCTCCCTCCCTCCCTCCCAGCGGATGCCGACTCGCCCACATGGACCCCTGTGTATATATTTAGCCCCCGCATAGGGCTGACGTGCATCCCGTAGGAACATCCGCTTTGCTATGGTTCCGCTACAGTTTCGGCTTCACTTTACCACTGGTAGGGTACGGCTCGCTCTCATTCGCACTGTCCTTATTCACCCGTCGGTGCGGCGACATGTTGAAATGTTTTCTAGGGACTCTACATATTAACCTCATTTATACGTCTGTACTCAAAATGTTTGCACATGCTCAACGCTCGAGGACGTGTATGGACATTTACACATTATGCATCCAAGGCGTGCTTCCGTTTAATCAGCTCTCACATGAGACAGAGCACTGCCGTGGGCAACTTTGCGTTCATTGCATACCTGTTTCTCAATTGATGAGCGCCGCATTGGAGCAGCCTATACGCGCCTATATTCTGGAAAATGAACTCAAAATAACTCATACAGGAGTTAATTTCCCCCACCTCCGCCTCGGCGTCACTATGAGCCCTCAGCCCCTTGCCCACTTGTGCGCCTGAGCACCCCCCCTCCCTTGCCGGCCGCGCAGCTCCTCGCAGGACGACCCGCCGGACGCCTTTTACGAGCTCACCCCCGAGGACCTCTTCAAGATGGAGGCGGCAAAGAAGGCCAAGGCGGCGGAGGTGGGGACTGCCTCACACCCGCACACCCCCCCCCCCCCCCCCCCTCCCTCTGGCCCGCCACTCCCTCCCCATCCATCTCTCTTTCTCCTTATTTCCTGCCCCCCCCCCCCCCCCCCCCCCCCCCAATGCTCCCTCCCACCATCACCAACCCGCACCACTGCCACGCTGCGAGGTGACCTACGTTGGATTCCCGCCACACGCTAAACACCCGGATTCCCTCGTCTGCGAGCGAGCTCGTGTGATAAAGGAATCTCAGACTAACGTTGTAATCCCCTGGCGCCCCGAGCACTGACGCCGTGCAAGAATGCACCTCCGCGCCCGGCGTGTTCATACGAATGGGCAGGGATTCCCTCTCTACCGTACAAACACCAACGCCCCGCGGATTAATAACGTCTTTGACCCCCCCCCCCCCCCCCCCCCCCCCCCCCCCCCGGGGGAAGAGGAAAGAACTATCAAAACGGAGAAATACCGCGGAATACATCGCAAGTGTCCCGACGCAAAGGTGCAAGACCATTCATTGTTTTTCCGTCCCTGCGGACCGTATGTAACTGTGCGGTATATGAGCGAACAGTTCGGTGTGACGCGTATATGGCGGATACCCATGTGGGCGGCCAAGCAGACGCACTTTCCATGCGTGAATGTACGCGGGTACGCCGACTGCTATAGGTTGGGTGAATGTATGCTGAAGTTCATATCTACACCACAGAGGACGTCAGCGGGGGAGGGGAGGGTAGCACTGCATCTGGATGTTACCGCCATGCAGGTGCTACGTCAAGGATTGCAGCGACTAGCGGATGGGAGGTCGGGGCGGAGACCTAGAATCGCACGGACGTGATTGAGCTGTGCCATTGCGTAACCATGTGCGGCTGAAGACGTGTGTATTTCGGGCAGACTGTGATGTCGCGCGCGCGTGACTGTGTGCGTGTGTGTGACTATGTGTGTGTGTGTGTGTGTGTGTGTGTGTGTGTGAGTGACTGTGTGTGTGTGTGATGCGGCGAATGTGTGCTCGGACGCACGCTCACATTTGTTTCTTGATGGCCTTATGCCCGTACAGTGTTGCTTGTGTGGCATGACGAGGCCTTGCATCCTCTGGGCTCAGACCCCCCCCCCCCCCCCCCCCCCCCCCGGCACCAGGAGAAGACGCTGATGACGCGCGCGATGCGGGAGTCGCGCGACCGGCAGCGCGCGGCCACAATGGGCCCCGTCGGCGTGCGCGTAGTGCTGCCGGGGGATCGAGTGCTGCAGACCTCCTTTCGCGCCAGCGACTCGCTGGCGGCCCTCCAGGTGCTGGGCGGGACGCCCGCCCCCCTCCCCCCCCTAACACACACACACACATCCCCCGCGCCCCCCCTTCCGTGCCGGCCGCGCAGTCCTGACGTTCGCTGTCAAGTTAGGCCGGGTTCTCCATGAGCGACCGCGTGAGACATCGCGTTGCATTCAACCTTACGTTGCCGCGCCGACTGCTGGTCAGAGCTTGTGGCCCCCGGGCTGGTAGTTGGGGGGGGGGGGGGGGGGGGCAGCTCGACTCTGAGCGCTCGCGACACCACCCGCTGCTCATTTGCCTTGTCGAGCGCCCCCTCAGGCATCGGACAGGCTACTCAGCAGGGGTGGGGGGGGGGGGGGGGGGCTGGAACTCTCTGGGGGCGCTCAGCGTGGATGTGATTGGGACATGGGGGGAAACATTCGCGCTTTTCCCCACGTTGCCGTCTGTCTCCGCCCCACCCACGCCGCAGACCCGTATGGCCACGCGGTGTTGCAGGCCTGCCGGATGACGCGGCTGCGCCCACAAGGGTGATTTGCTGGTACAGACGCTACTCCCAGCATCCACTGAGCCTTACCTACAGTCACCGGCGCATTTGGAAGGAACCGGTGACAAGAGACTGTTTGGGGGTGCGCGATGGCGCTTTCTCCGTGGTTTCGTAACGTCTTGGCTTTGTGTTGTTTGGTTTCAGACTTTACTTAGGAGGGCGAAAGGCGGGCGCTGTCTTGTAAATGTTTCCCTCCTTGGAGATTTGGGAGTGCGCCGGCACCCGTATCCAAACGTCCACTTTCGCCTCAATGGAGAACCCGCAAGCTGTGCTGCAGCAGCCGGTTCCATGGCTCGGACTGACTTGGCCCAGCAACCCCCCCCCCCCCCCCCCCTGATGTTGGCCAGGAGTTTGTGGCCGCCTGCCTGGCGCCCGGCAGCAGCTGGTACCTGTACACCACGCCGCCCAAGGCGGAGCTGAAGCAGTACGACCAGAGCTTTTACTCCGCCGGGTTCGCGCCCGCCGTGAAGCTCTACCTCGGCACCAAGGCGGCAGGTGCGGCGGCGGCAGGCGGCGGCCGGTGGTCCCCACGCCCGACTGCAATCGCCAATCGCCCCGGGCGTGTGTGCCTGGATGTGTGGTGACGGCCCCCACGTGCAGTGGGGCGGCATGATACCCCTGTTGCGCGACACTACGCACACTGCAAGCTCCCCCTCGCCTCTCTCGTGTATCTCTCTCTCTCTTTCTCTTTGGGTGCCGACGCACCTGCGAGAACCCGTATTGAAATTGAGGTTTCTTACAACTTTGTTTCCGGGCGACCCAGGCCAGCTGTCTTACGGCCCGACTGCATAAACCGCACAGGGTCCAATAACCAAAGCGCGTGGCATGTAGTCCTCCAATAAAGGCCAGCAGAACCCTTATCACAAGCCTCAAAGTGGGCTCGCGTCAGCCCATGAATAAGAATGTTCGCCATATTTCCGCTGTACGTCGGTGTGCATACGGCTTCCCGACAGGCAGGGTGGGGTCTTATTCGCAGTAGTGTTCTCATTATTTCTGCGCCGGCACCCGTGAATATGTATGAATATGTAATATGTATGTGTGAACATGTATGTATTTGTAGTCCGAATATGTATGTCGATGTAGTCAGAATATGCATGTAGGGCAAATATGGCTACGGGTGCCGACACGGTAGTACTAAGGCCAGTGTGAATGGGGACCGCCGGTCTTACCTGCTAGAAATCAAATACAAACGAAACGATAGCGGAAATGTAGCCAATGTATCTATCGGTGCGATGCAGCCCCGGTTTACTGAGGCTTGTACTGTGATGAGGGGTCGTAAAAGCGTGTCGGCGCGCTTTTGGCTTTTGTACACTTTATAGCGATGGATACATGTCTTCGGGGCATGGTGCCCTGGTCATCATCGTCTGTATTATTGCACACCTCCGGTCTGGACTACCCCAAGTCATCCTGCACGCCAGGCGACCCGCTGTGTTAAGCATCGGGCACGTGGCTGCCCCCCGCCCTCCCCATCCAGTGCCGGAACGCTTTATCATTCAGACTTCACCGTAATCGGTGCCTTGAAGGTAGGCGCTGCTGCCACAAAGTCCAGGCACAGCGGTCTACCTTACGTTTAAGCAGCTGCCAATTTGGCAATTATCCTCACCGGTCGGACTTGTCGCTATTTAAGGATAAGTATTTACAGACCGCACTCCATGTCTCGTCCGTCGCGTATCGTCGACAAGACATCGTTTACCGTGTGTAAATGCACTCTCATACTTTTGTTCTACCTGGCGGCGGCGCGGCGGGGACTGTCAGGCATTGAAAGGCGCAGAGAAATCGCGAAAAAATTGCGAATGATACTGACGATAGCGATGGCTTCAATCTAATCAAGTTCGTCCCGTGGAACCCCCCGACCGGCTCGCCATAGCGACTACAAATGAATCGTTGCTTCGTGGTATTAGCGATAGAGCAAGACAGCGTCGAAGTACTTCATCGGTCGCCTGTGGCCACAGCGCGAGTCGATACAGCCCGCCAGGTGTTGCTGGCGGGGACGGCCAGCGCGGTGAGACCTTGCGTCGAATCGTGGGCGCCACCATCGTCGCCCGCGGTGGTCCGCGCCCGGAGAGCGTCAGGAACCTTGCCGTCTTCGTGTCGCAGTCGTCTTTGTCACTTATGGTCGTACGGGCACGGGTGATGGGAGTACAGACAGCGTTGAGTACCGTACATGTCTGCCTTCGGCTCTTGTCTGATAATATCAAAATCGGCGTGCTTCCTGTCGCAGGAGGGGAGCCGCCGGTGCTGCGAGAAGATGTGCTGGCGCACGAGCGCAGCACGCCGCCGCGCCGAGAAGACCCCACTGCCCTGGGGGGCGCCGGGCGCCCCGCGCCGACCCCGCAGCCGCGACAGGCGGCCGCGCCGGCTGGCGGGACGGACAAGGCGGGGAACAAGGTGCCCAAGTGGCTCAAGCTGTGATGGCGAAGCAGTAGTAGCTGCCTCGCTGTGTGCATACAAGCTGTGTACGTGGTGCGGAGGCAGCAATGGAATCCTGCGAAAGCGGCAAGTCGTAAATTGAGATTCAGTTTGGCGCAGTAGGTAGGCCGACGCACTTCCTGCCTGAGTTGACACAGAGGCCATTTGTTATGAATCGAATCAGCGAGCCCCCTCATTTGAGACTCGGCCAATGACTACATGTAAAGGAATAGACAGGGATCGTCCGACGCGAGCATTGTCGTTTGCTGTCATTATTTTCATATCATATTATTTCCGCCGTCCATCCCATCGTTCCAGTCACAGCAAAGCGCAAGCAGCATAGTCGATATATATATACGCATATTAATAAATATATATGTGTATGTATATGTATACATATACATATATATATGTATACATATAGATATGTATACATATACATATACATATATATATATATATATATATATATATATTCATATTCATATTTCTGATTTGAGCTCGCGCATGTTGTAGCAATGTTACTAGCGCGCTACTGTGGCTGGAGCTACGGCGGGTACTCCGGCCCTCAGGGCGCTGTATCTATTTTCCGTCAGCGGTGACGGATAGTGACATGAGCTGGTGCGCATTCCGATCTAAGCACTACATTTGCGGATTTTACACGTCACATGTTTAATTATAGATATGCGCATGCTATCTGGCTTCCGATAGAGGGAAGCGCGCTGCGCACTATATAATTAATGAAACTTATGCGGGTTCGTGCAGCGGGGCCGTAAGACAGCTGGCTCGTTTAGCATCAAAGGACTAAGCGGGAATAAAGTTGTAAGAAAATACAAATACCAATTTTCCCGTGCTATTCCGGATACTATGCTCACACCATAATTGATGGACGTATAAACATCTTACTATTTGCACCACGCCCGCCAAGAACAAGCAAGTGCTGAATTACGGCGCGTATAGAGAGGGAGGCTGCAGCGGAACTGACCGTCTTGGCCGCGGCAGACAACATATCTTAGTTGATGTCATGCACGCTACGTTGCGTAGCGCAAATTAACGATGCAATGGGCGGGAGGGGCGCAGCCAAGCAAGCCGCCTTGCACTATGGCTCTACCAAGTGAAATCCCTACGCATAGCGCGCGTGTGGAGACTTGTAACCGACAGTTGAGCTGGATGGCAATGAATGTAAGAATTGGCCTAGAGTAACTATACCTTTGTATTACACACATCACCGCGCAATCATCATGAAGAGCAAGCGTACGCCGCATTTGATAATCACCCAGCCCCACAACAACACATGTGCAAGCTGAGTTTCTCGGTGGAATTGAAAACAGCTCCGAATTTTGTGAAAGCTGCGAATATTCCGACTCAAAACGGTAGTCAAATCTAGACAAAGTTGGCAAAGGGGAGTATCTGGCCGAGCCGGCCGCCCGCCGGCCGAAACCGCGCGCGTGAAGCGGACACTATTCAATCAAGGTGGAGAAATAATTCGGGATTTATCCGAATAAACTTGCACATTGTGCAGGATAAATTGAGCCCAATTGGACCGCGTTTCGAGCGGGTACATTCGCTGATGTAGTAGAAAAATCGGCCGCAACAAAGGTTGCTACGTTGCTACCGGCCGGGGCCTGGGGGTGAGCGATGTTATTTGCGACATCTGTCCAGCTAAATATAATAATAATAAACAATATATGCGACCTCGGGCGCATGCTCGCCACTACTGCCGCCTGATTGCATCGCTCATAATGGAGTATTGGTATAAACGCAGCACGGTATATACCTGTACCAGTTGTCATATAATTAATTAAAAGAATATTATTGTAAATCATAAGTACAAGCCCTATCTCGAAAACGCATCTGCCCCCCCCCCCCCCCCTCCCCAAAACACACAAACACGCACACAAACACGCACACACACACACACACTCACACTCACACACTCACACACTCACCAACACCAAGCTCCCTTCATAGGTCGCAGTGCGAGCAAGAGCGGCCCGTGCGCCGCTGTCGTTCAGGTCACTGCCGTACGGGTAATAACAGATTGTGCGCGAGCGTCCGGCCCCCAGAAGCCATGACGCCGCTGCGCTGGGCAGCGGCGTCGCTACCCGGTCACGGCCATCGCGCCCCCGACGCGCCTGCCCGATGGGTGAAGCGGGCCGTGCTTCCCGGGCGAGTGCGCGCCGTGATGGAGGCCTACCAGGCGGTGCCGCTGCCGCTGGCGGGCCTGGCCATGTCCTACCTCGGCGACGGGGACCTGGTGAGCGCGTTGCCGCCCTGCGTCGCGGGACTGACGCCCGCCGAGTGCGGCGACGCGGACTCGCACTACTCTCGCGTGGTGTGCGCGCTGTGCTACTTGGCGATGGGTGGCCTCGACGAGGCGCACAACTTGGTACGTCTCCTCCAGCCGTCGTGTCTGCTGCCAGTTCTGGCCCGACGTCGCGGTTGCACCTCGATTCACTCTTCGATGACTTCTCCCTTTTCCTCCATTCCGAACTCGCGCCTATGTGCGCGCAAGTGTGTGTGTGTGTGTGTGTGTGTGTGTGTGTGTGTGTGTGTGTGTGTGTGTGCGAGGGTGTGTGTGAGAGTTTATGTGAGGGTGTGTCAGGGTGTTTGGGCCAGTCACCATGCCAGTGACATTCTCTTCTTCTGCTCTAGGTAACGCCCCTATCCTGGGGTTCACGGACAATGTACGCCGGCGCGCCTGTGCAAGACAGCCCCGCGGCCCAGGAGGCCAGCTACGTGCATGCGCTCGTCCACAGGTACCCCCTCACACCTCCACAGCTGGCCACTGTGCAGACCCACCCAATGATGTTTATCCCCCTGGGTGCCCCAGGACTAGCTCCACATCACACCCCTGGCATGCTGCTGTGTGCGTGCAGGCACGAGGGGAAACATTTAGGGGAGTTCGGCACCGGCTGGAGCAATGCCAGTGAGTGAGCTGCCGCTATGCATGGCGCGTGCACCGGGAGTGACACGTAGGCATGCTGACAGGGAGTGAATGCATGTGCCGTCACGCAGAGTTTTGGGCGCGGCGCACGGGGCCGCACCCCATCATGGACGACCTGCGGCAGGAGGCTATCAAACTTGCAAAGGGCAACCCCAAGCTGACGGAGCACATGCAAGGTAAGTGGGGTATTTGGTACGGGCAGCTCAGGCTAGCTTAATCGATCAGCAAGGCCACATTTCATGCCCTATTCAATGCCTCATTTCAATGCATTGCTGTTGCACTCCTTAATCCAGCTGTGTTTTAGCTGTATAAATGCCGCGGGGCGCGCCGCTGCTGAGATGCGACCCCCGCGCCTCCTCCTTCTTCCCCAGGCCACAGCAGCGAGTGGGACCCGTCACATTTCGTGACTCTGTGCCAGGACGCGGTGGCTACCGGTGACACGGCCGCGGCTGAGTTTTGCCGAAGGGTGGCGTTTGCAGAGTGGAAGCTGCTCGTCCAGCACTGCCATGAACAGATGCTGTAGTCAGCGAGGCCTGGGGATGGCAGCCAACGGGGGCATACGCGCAACTTGTTGCTTATTTAATAGGTCCAAGCGTAAGGCATGTGGTGGTGGCCTGTGGGTCGGGGCCACACTGGTTTTATGCAGATGAAGGATGAGGCAAGAGAAGACCAAGACCAAGAATAAGGAGAAAACATGTAGTGACATGGATTAGTGAGTGGCAGTTGGGTCCATGAGGGAACCAAACTGCCAGCAGGCCTGGGACTGTGCCCGGGGCTGCCTAGAAATGAATTGTGTTTTTTGTTATAAACCGGGGGGCAGCATGGGCCGCTCCTCACAATGGCCACTTTTGTCATCATTTCCAACCCACCCGCTCCGGGGAGTGCAACAGCATCCGCACAGACATCGCTGTTACTCTGTGGCAGGACATCTCCTACACTGAATCCATCAGGGATAGCCATCAGGCGCTGGCGCTGTGTCCTGAGCTCCCAATCGTGTTGCTTTATTGTGATATCTGCCCAATCGTGGTATCTGCCGCATGGCGCGACTCTGCTGGACAGCAGCAATCGGGTCAGGCCGGGATTTGGCGGTGATCCTGAAATATGCGCCATTGTCGATCCCGGCATCTGTCCTGGTTGTCGTTAATTTCTGACTTCCTTCATGTGTGTTGCAACGGGCGCTATCAGCACAAGGTGACACGTGTGGATAATGCCTGCCCGCACAACAAAGAAACTATGTTTAAGGTTGTGGGGGGTTCAATTTGGGTTTTGCGGGGCTGGCAGCCGAGTGTGTGAGCACCATCAACATAGCAGAAAACAACCTTTCAATAGATAGCTCATGGTGAATAAGACCTCACACTGTATCATCAGTTCTGGCGGGGGCTCTCTGTGATGGATCTGCCGGTGCGCGCACGGCAGTAAGAGAGCAAGCGAACTCGTATTTTGAGTTATAAATTTTTACAGTGCAATGATTGTAGAATAAGCCCATCTTGGTAAGGCGTGCTTTGGAAGCAAATGCAGAATTCCCAACTAGGGTCCCACACGTGCCATAGTGATGAAGAAGGTTAGCACTGTGACCAGCTTGCATGGTTAGCTGCAATAGTATTGCAGCTAACCCAGCTTGAGGTCTGATGGTGAGCTTTCCTGATGGTGGGGAGCATTCACCTCTGCAGCCTTTGTCTGTTACGCTGATTTGCAGAGTAGAGTGATAGACATAAAAGGCGCAGGCTAGCGAGGTAGCCACCTAGTATACTACAACAGTGCAGGTCCCCAGGTAGAAGATAATGCACCACTCTTCAGTCCTCACCAGCAGGGCGAAAAGCAATTCACCAAGCTTTCCAGACCAATCGCCTGTCGGTATTATTTACTCGTTATTATTTGTGGAAAGCTGTATCAAGTCCGATTATGGAACAGCGCGCTCCGCACGCGCGGGGCCGACCACGGCGGCGACTGCTTTTTCTTTGCGCCCCCGGGACAGGACGGCGACTGCTTGCTTCGCTGATGCATCGCGTGTCCGTGCGCGGCGCTGCGCTGCTACCGAGCGGAGGGGGTGCGACAGCAGTCGACGATGGCGGGGCGATGCTGCTGAGGCTGCCTCGCGGCGATGACGATCGTGCGTGGGACTGCATGCCGGCTTGCTACTGCCGGCCCGATCGGATGGTAAAGGCGCTGCTAGGGAACGACAGCTTCCTCAGCAGGCAGACGTCGGCAGAGCGCCCCCTGCTGCCGGCAGAAGTCGCGTTTATCAGTCGCCGCCAGCTGCACGACCGGCCCAGCAGTCCGCCAGGGCGCCGGAGCGCCCCCGCTGCGAGACCTTTCCCATCAGCGGTGATCCATCAGTTGGCTAGCGCCGCCCGCCCTCGCACTACTGCTGCGCGGCTTGCTGCGCCTAGACATGCCGCCCGGCAGCACTCCCGTTGGTCGAGAGTAGCAGGGCGACCGCGCCGCAGCGAGCTTTGCACCGAACGGGGCAGGGCTGACAGTCGGCTGCCTGTGGCGGGGGGCGGTGGTGGAGGCGGTGTTTTTGTTTTCGTCCCTTCGTCGTCGGGACAGAACTAGCAAGACTGAAACCAGGCGGCCGTTTCACGCAGCAATCTAGAGGGCGGTGCTGCTGCTCGGTGTGGCCCCGGTGGAGGCGACCGTCAGCCGCCTGCAATGCAGGCCAGCGTGGCGAGCTTGCTGTCCACTGGGCGGCGACCTGCCAGCACGTTGGCCACCGATGGTGAGTAGCTCCTCCAACCTAGCCCCAGCCTCGCCGACCCCCCTGATGTCACTTTGGCGCTCGGGCCCCAGTCACGTTTATCCCATCCCCTGTCCCTGTTGCGGCCAGGCACCTACCTCGCCCTGAGCTGCCCCGACGCGTCGGCGCTGTCGGTGCTGTGCCTGTCGGCGCTGGACGCGCCGCCGCTGTCGCTGGCGAGCGAGCTGCAGCATCGGCCGGCCACCGCGCTGGCGCTGGGCCGGGTGGGTGCCCCCCCGCACCCTCTGCCTCGCCACCCCAGCCGTCGGAACACCCATTCCCCGCGCCCCTTTCCTTGCCACCCGGGCGCTGCAACTCAGCCTCCACAGCAGCCATTGTATCTTGGCCCGTTTGTCTTTTTTGCCAGCTTCCTTCTGATGCAGGCCATCCGCCAGCGCTCATCCTCCCCGCCCCGCGTGCCCCCGCCTCCCTGGCGCTGCCTCGCCCTGGATGAGCGCAGGCGGCGCTCGGCTCCAGCGACCCCTCTGCAGGCGCCGGCGGGACGCTGCTGCTTGTGGCGGCCTCTCGTGAGGCGGTGGTGGGTTGGGACGTGGAGGTGCTGGCTGCCCCCCCCCCTCCCAACCTCCCCCCCCCCAACCTCCCGAGGGGGGAAGGGGGCCTCCCGGGCTGCGCCTCCCTGGCCTGGGGAAGAACAGAGTCGGATTTTGTGGTGTATCAGAGCACTCACCCCTGAAGGGAGTGTCTCCACACACCAAGTCGGTACATTGACAAGGCTTATCTCGGGCTGAATATCCATAGACAGGGTCACCCTCTTGCTCGAGCTGCTCCGGCCAATGAGAGAAGCCGCCACAGGTCGGGTCCGGGTGCGCCTCCCGGACAATGTCTGAATGGAGAAGCCGTAGGAGGAGACGGCTTGCGGATACGTCCCGCACGATCGATCGCAGCATCACCTGCTCTGGCTCATCTTGGGGAGATGAACCCGGATCAAGCCGGGTTGTTATCCCAGGGGCGATTGCGAGCACAGCTGTGGGTGGCCCCTCTCCGCTCACGCGGAGCCCTCTGCGCCGCGGCTCGCAGGCGGCGTACGGCGCGGCGGCGGACGGCCTGCCGCTGGGGCTGCCGCACGAGCTCATCCGCGGGCAGGGGCCGGTGGAGGCGCTGGCGCTGCAGCCGGGCGGCGGCCAGGTGGCCATCGCGGCGGGGGAGGTGGTGCTGGTGGTGGAGCTCGCCACGCGCGAGGTGGACTCCCCCCCCCTCTCCTTCCCCCTTCCACGACTGTCACCGCCTGGCACGTCACCCCGCGGCCTGTACTGTTTTAAAAGGACGGGTGAGGGCTATACCCAGACGCGGTGATGCCCTTAAACTGCCTGCAGCTCCCAATGAGGTTACTCTCTCCAGAACGGGTGCTTTGTATTGCTCGGCCTGATTCTATCATCACAAAAGGACTCCCCACAGGGGGGGGGGGGTCATGGGGGTCAGGGGTGCCAGTAAAGGCGCTACGTACTGCCCGCTGTGCCGCACCATGGCTGTAGCAACGCCGGTACAGAAAACATGTGAATTTCGGCCGGGAATGATGATCGTTATTGCAAACCCTGCCCCCTGGCCGGGAGCGCGATGCGGATGTAACGGCGTGATACGTGCAGTTTCGCACAGACTGCGTGAGGATTCCGACGGGGGGCAGTCCGCCTGATTGCACAGGGTGTTTGGGGGGAAACCCCATGTCTGAGCGGCGTTTGAAGCGGCTGCTGATGGGGTGACATGACATGGCCGGGAATGATGATCGTCATTGCATCCCTTAGTTATTATTGCAAACGAGCAGCACCCTGCCCCCTGCCATATAAGCGCTAAGTAGTAGCACATTGCCGCTGCAGTGACATTATAACCCCTAGCATGAACCCCGTGTGATTAACCGGGGGGGGGGGGGGGGGGGGGGTCATTATGGGGGTGATGTCACTGTCCTGGGTCGCCCGGTGGGGCGGCGGCGCGGGCGGATGGCAGCAACGGGGCGGTCGAGTTGCTGACGTGGTGCCACCCGGTGTGGCGGGGCCGCGGGGGGGGCGGGGGGGGGTGATGCAGGTGGCCTTCCGGCTGGAGGGGCACCGCGAGGCGGTCGGCGCGCTGCAGTACTGCTCGCACAATGCGGACCTGCTGGTCACCGCGGGCGACGACCGCACCTTCAAGCTGTGGGACCTGCAGGCGAGCCCCCCCCCCCCCCCCCCCCCCCCCCCGCGCGCGCCCCTCTCTCAGTTGCCACCCCACAGGCTGGCGTGAACGAGGACGAGAACGACCATTTTGAAAAGAGCAAAAGAAACGGACTCAGGCGCAAACCAGAACACAAATAGCAACAACACAATATTACGTAAAGCAACTGTTCTATGTATAGGAAAAGGAAGTGCGATTACAAGAGCACTGCGAATGAGAGCCTGCCCTTCCTGCCAGACGTCACATCTAGACACAACCATGGGGGATGTTCTTGCAATAGGTTGCATGCAAGCCGTGGTTTGAGGCGATTTATAGGTATGCCGTCTACCGGCTGTGTTTATCGGCTGTGAATTTCGGCGCTTGATATTCCGAATCGTCTGCAGTTATTTCTTATCTGCACTCGCTATTCTATAGTGCCGGCACTGACCCCGCAAGCCGAGCACGTATCGAACACTACCACATTAGATCCTGTTAACATACCAATGCCCTGGCTGTGATGGGCGTGTCGGCACCCGCAGTCAAGCAAGGAACCGACTCTGCACAGCAAAACATTTCTGCACTCAAACTACCGTACGTGACTATTCAACCTGAATATCCAGCACCCGCTACTTTAGGTGATGACGGCCACACATGAGGTAAAACCCCTCCCCCCCCCCCCCCCCCCCCCGCCGGCCCCCGGGTTGCCGCGCATGCAGGAGGGCGCGCTGCTGTATCAGTCCACCATCCTGTCCGCCTCCCCGCTGACGGCGCTCGCGATGGACCCCACCTACCCCCGCCTCAGCATCGGCGCCGCAGATGGCACCGTGAGCTTCCCCCCCCCCCCCCCCCCCCCTTTTCCCTCCCTCTTCCCTCCCTTTACCTGCCCTCCCTCCCCCTCCCCCTGCCACCCAAACCCCCCCAAACCTTCCACCGACCATACAGGTGCCGACGCGATTCTAAGGTCACTGCGAATAAGAGCCTGTCCTGCCTGCCCGCGGTGAAATATAGACGAAACAATGGCGATTGCAGGTTGCATGCAACCCCAATTTGAGGCTTATAAAACGGGGGCCCGTGAGTGAGCCGGCACCCGTAGACAATCCCGCAGGACGTACCTTGCTCCACTGGGGTGTGCGGGCCCCAAAACGAACGCGTCGTTGCCGCCATCGAGTCGAGCTTCCATGCGGTTGCCGTGTCGTATGCTGATCAATGCCCAGATGAGTATGCACGCTTTCCACCTTTGCTATGGGGTTACAACCAGCGGTGGGTGACGGGCCCGTTGGCCTTGCTCACTCAGGGGCTGGCTGGCTGGCTGACGGGCGCGGGCGGGCTGCAGGTGCGCTTCTTTGACATCGCCGACCCGCGCGGAGTGCGCAGCCTGCAGGTTGCCCCCCCCCCCCCCCCCTCCCGTTTCACTCCTCTACGCTTCCCCTCCTTCGGTGGCCACCTGCCCCACCTTGCCTTTGGGGGGGGGGGGGGGGGGGGCTCTTTTCCTGCTGCAGGAGAGACACACCGTGGTGGTCGCGGCTGTGTGGGCTGTGCGCAGGGAAGGAGGGGGGCTGGCTGGAGGAGGGGGAGGGGAGGGGAGGAGGCCGGGGCGCTCCATCCATCCCTGCTCCTGCCATCACGCAGCCGAGCTCTTCATGCTGGGGCCCGGCAGCGCTGTTGTGGCACCGGTGCAACACGGACCGCGATACCAGCTCATCAGCACGCCCCGCCTGATAGGGCACCGCGCTGCACAAATTCACCGCCGCTGTACGCCAGCGTCATTTGAGAGAACAGTGTGCCGGCCACAAACCCTGAGAGCAGCGGCGGGCGGTGTTCTTGTTGCACCCAGCCCTCCCTTCCGCGAGCTCATTCGCCGCACGATACGCGCTCGGCTTGGACTCGGTCACCGGGGTGTACCGATAGGACATGGGGGATGGGCTTCATCCTCTTGTAGTGCGGGCGAGATGCTGAGGGTTTTAGGCTCGGCGCACTGCCTTGAGGGTTTGAGCCCTAAACCCTATAATAAGCGCAGTGCGCGAAGTCACTTCCTGTGCTTGCAATTCATGCTAAATCGCAGAATAGGGCCGCCCTCGTGGCGTGACCGCTGATGCCCCCCCCCCCCCCCCCTTGATACCCACTTCTTCACGCTCGCGACCCCGGGGCGAACAGACGCTGGATGTGGGGCGGATGGTGGAGCGCGCGGTGGGGCAGGTGGCGGCGGCGGCGGCGGAGGCGGCGGGGCGGGGCACGCGCACGGTGAGGGTGATCAACAGCCAGCCGGCGTGGCGCACCGCAGCTGGGGGCGCGGAGGCGCCGGGCGGGGCGGAGGAGGCGGGGGGCGAGCAGGCGCTGGACGCCATGATGAGCGTGCGCACCACCTCGGGTGCGCCCGCCATAGCCCGGACTGCCTGGCTTTGGAGAGACCCAGGAGGAGGGGTGTCGGGGGGGGAGCGGGGGGTCACTGCGGGCGCGGGCTGCGTGGTCTCTGGCGGTCGGCTGGTGGCTGATGGCCACCTGTGCATGCGGGGGGAGCAGGGTGCGTGGAGCGGCTGCACTACGCCGCCGCCACGAGCCGGGTGCACGGCGGAGAGACCGGGCTGCTGGTCGCCCCCTCTCCCTCCCCTTTGTCTCTCACTGCCACGCACCCACTCACGCACCCTTTGCCTGCTCCGCCCCCCCCCCCCCTCCCCCCCCCCCCCCCACCCCCCCAACCTTCCCCCCTCCACCCCCCTGCACCCTCAAAGCCACCCTCAAAGCCACATGCCTGGTGTGAACGGCGGGCCCCATGCTGAGGGCCGCTCCTCTCTTCCGCCGCCGCGCTGACCTACTCCGGTGCCGGTGGTTGGGGGTCACAGGCGGAGGCGCCGCGCCTGCTGGTGGGCACACCACGCGGGTTGGCGTCCATCGACTCGCACACGTACGACCTGCAGGTACGCGCCACCCTCTGCTCCCCACTTCCCCCCCCCCCCCTTTTCTCCCAAGCGCCTCTATACCACCACGGCATGGGCGATACATGGCATTGAGGGTTGCCTGGGCGGCTGCGGGCGAGGCACACGGTGAGACGGGGCGTCTCCCTGTACTCAGGCTTGAAGCGGCCGTGGCGATGATGTGCCTCGACTTGCCAACTTATCCGCCTGATTTCCCAATCGGTGTCACCTTGACCCCACCGTGTCGCCCCGGCTGGGTGTCACGAGGGGTAGGGGTGTGCCGTGCGCATGTGTCTTATGCGGCTGGCAAAGTGTGCATCCGCGGCATACTGCTTTTATTCAGCTGTTTCTCTTCGGGGTGGAATCGCAGCGACTGTTTGGGTGCCGACGCACGTTCTAAGGAATCGTATTAGATAAGACAGCGCCCACCTTTCGTCCCCTAAAAGTCGAATGAATATGTAACAGAGCTAAAAAAAGTGCCGCCAGGCAACCCCAACAAGTCTCGTACTATTATCTTTTCCATTCAAGTGCGCCGGCACCAGCAGTGCTCGATGGGCGATGCATGGTGACTTATACATGTGCATGATTGAAGTGGCGGGGGTGGGGGGGGGGGTGGGGGGGGGGTAAACGCTTGTAGACTTTTCAACTCAAGACGCCACAGGCAGACACATGGATGCCGCCACCGCGGAGAGAGATGCAAAACACTTTGGCGGTATACATTGATAATACGTAGCGGCAATCCAGCACCTGCAGATGTGGTGTGGGTGACTGACTGCCGCCCACCCAGACATGCGCACATTTCTTGTCTTCCGCCGATGGTCAAGGTAGAACGTCGACATGCTGCCCTTACAAGTATGCCCTATGTAATCACATATTAAAGTTCAATATGTATCCCGGTGCCGACGCACCTATAAGAACTCCAGTTGAAGCCTATTGGAGCTCCAAATAAGCTGGTAGACAAATCTATGCTATGATTCCGCGATAGAGTTTCGCCTGCATTTGACGTCTGACAGGCAGGGCGGGTTCTTCTTCGCAGCGTTCTTTTGACCGCGCCGGCACCTGTATATAACAACCATATCTACAACTTTGAAATGTGATGCAACGAACGAGCTGTCTCCCAGGTAGCGCAGCTGGCTAGCCGTCTCACGGCCCGACCTCATGAGTACCCATGACGCTCCTTTGCGCGCCGTCGCTCGAAGGCCAACCACACCACACGTTTCCGTTTCCCTTCCCTTCCCGCCACCTGACTCAGCCTGTGCGTCCCTCCCGGCGCAGGCTGTGTTCCTGTCGCAGACGTCCCCGGAGCTGGAGGTGCCGCGCGAGGCGCTGGCCGGCGGCACCGCCGCCGTCGACCTCCTGCTGGGCCTCACCACCTGCAGCGCCTTTGCGTTTGCGACCCTCCACGGCGGCCAGCTGGGCGTCATCGCGCTGGACGCCTTCCTGCCGCAGGCGGCCGTCGTGGAGCTCAGCCCGGTCGCGCCGAGGGGTAAAGGGCCGCCCCGCGTTACAGTGCCCATGGCCCATTTGGGTTTACAGGGAGCGACTTTCGTGGCCACTTGAAGCGCGCAGAAGTAGGCAAAAAGTGATGGCACCCGCCGCATGGCTACCGTCCGTGATGCCGCCTTCATCGGTAGCGTGAACGACATCCTCCAGAGGTTCCTCACTAGGAACTCCGACACCCCCACCCCCACCACTTACATGCTGTGTGTTTCGAATTTTCCGAGTTTGCGTCAACCTAACTAGCATGACAAGTCTGCCAGCGTGACACACCCCATCGAGGAGCACGCCAATGACACTGAGTCACGTTCGGGTTCCGGTGCATGCGTTCGCAGCTCACAGGGGCTGTTTCCTTATCCTCCTGAGCATGTCTACCTACCTATCCAAACAACGTTTACCTCAGCAGGCACTGTGAAGGCGTCACCCGTTGGGCACTTGTCGACATGGCACAGCGCGTTGGGATCGGCACAATAAGCCCATTATAAAGGGATACGCCTTTCTGTCCCTATGAGGCTCATCCTTCACAGCGAGGCCGCTGCATTTTGGGTCACTGACACAGAATTAATGCCTCCTACATGCACAATAAGGCAGGCTGGTGGTGGCAAACTGCCGCACACATGTGGATGCGAGGCGATTAAGTGCTATAGTGAGAGCCCTGAAGCTGATGGGCTGAGGGGGCCGGCTGCCGCCTGCGCAGGGGTGCTGGAGGCAGCCACGGCGGCGGCGCGCAGCCCGTCCGGGTGGGCGGACGGCGGCGGCGAGGGGAGGGGGCGGGGTTCGGGGTCGGAGTGGTCGGAGGTGGAGGAGGCGGAGGCGGCGGTGGCGCTGTCGGTGTTCCCGTTGGGGCCGCTCCCGGAGACCTCCATGCTCAAGGTGGCTGCCGGGGGCAGCGCACATCAATACCACCGCCTTGATCCCCATTATCATCCCCGTCCTCCTCCTGGTATCAGGACTGCAACACTGATTAACCTTTAGTTTTGACAGCACATTGCTCCCAAAACAACTGTCATTAAAAACCGGCAGCTGCCAATAATCTATTGTTCCATTCCAGTAAGCGCAGCATCAGGTGATATTCGCACGTGCGAAATACTGTTCATTCCTCGTCATGCATGGCATGACGTGATTGCCGAAGTGAGCAGTAAGGGGGGAGGTCCCATGGGGCGCTGTCTGGGCGGTGACGGCGATGGGGCTGCTGCAGGTGGCGCCACGGGAGGCGCCGTCATCGGGGAAGGGCTCGCCGGCGAGGAGCCGCCGCTCGCCCAGCCCCGCAAGCCGCTCTGGCGGCCGGGTGAGAGGGCTTCTACCCCCCCCCCCCCCCCCCCCCCTTCGCCCACGCCATGGCTGTGCGTGTTGTGCCGCAATAGGCCAGCTCTCATACAAAAATGCCGCGCTGTCGCTGGTCCCCCGCAGATGAGCGGGGGGTTGAGCAACCAGCCAGTCACGTTCCACACCAAGGTGCTTCCCACCCCCACATCCCGCCCGCCCGCCCCCATCCGCTCTTCTTCGTTCAGAGTTTGGGCTAGTAATGGAGCAACGCAAGTTATCTGTAGCAGTAACAAGGCGCATGCCCAATGTCCCCCTCCCCCGCGATTACATCGATGCGGAGAACCGCTATGTGGGCTGGGACAACCTGGGAACAGAACTGCTACCCCTCCGAGCACGCTCTGGCTACCTAGAATTTGCGGACCCCTTGTGGGTTCAAACGCCTTTTGACGGGGGCGACCCACTGTACGTAGACCGGGATGTGGTCTGCAAAACGGTCAAAAGCCGGGTAGTCAAAGTCCGACTGTTCCCTGGTCATTGGCCCCACCACGCCGCGCTCTTTCTTGCTGGCACGACCATCGGCGCGGCTCTGAGCTCCCCGCTGCGCTGGGTGCGGCGCAGGTAAAGTCCTCCGGGTACGGAGGCCTGCAGCCGGTGATGCGCCTCGGGCAGCGACCAGGTGTGCCCCGCCTCGCTCCGTTTTCCACCCGTGTGGCGGCCCCTCAAGGGTAGGCAGACTCGGCGACTCGACTTAGGAGCACGTCCTGCGAGGTGCTCATACGGCTGTGGGGGTGTGCTGTTGTCGCAGGCGCCCCGAAGAAGGCGCCCTCCGGGATGAAGAAGGATGGCAAGGCGGCGGTCGCGGCGGCGGCGGCGGAGAGGGAATACCCCCTCGAGTGCGGCCCGCTGGTGCACCTCCAGGTGCGCCGCCCTGCCCCAGGCCTATAACTCACAAATGCGACAAAACGGGACAATTCGCGAGACGCATCCCGAGGTACTTCCGCGACGGTGGCTTTAAAGTTCGAGCCCGCCGACGCCAACCCTCGCCGTCATTGCCAAGGTCGGTGTGTCGTGCCTTCCTACCAACGAGCACAAAGCGGATAAGCTACATGCACGCGCTTACTGCTAATCATCGGATCGTCATCTGCAGCCCCACGTCGACCTCGGTACAGATCATTCCTGAGCGTGTGCTACTTGTCATGGTTCGGCCAATCCTTTGTTTCTCCCGTTGATCCGACAACCATCGTACAGGAGAAGCACTGCCTCGCCAATGGCGCACCTCTGCACGTTGGGCCCATCTTTCGCCTGGCCTTCTCGCCCGACGGCAGCCGGCTGGCGACCGCGTCTGCAGACAAGACGGCGCGCGTGATTCGTCTGCCGCTAGGTCGGCACCAGGTGACCCCCCCCCCCCCCCCCCCCCCCCCCGGTGCCTAGAGGATGGCTTCACGTGCGCGAGGCAGGAAGGACGCGCTTACACCCCCTATCGACCGTCATCCCCGCCAGGGCGACGGCACCGACCTTATCGGCCACAACGCGGGCGTCACCTCCGTGTGCTGGAGCCATGACGGCAACATGATCCTCTCGGCCTCGGCGGACCGGTGTGCCCCCTCCCCTCTCTCGTGGGCTCATTTGTGGATATGTCCACCAACTAGTCTCCACTAACAGCGTCAGCAGCGCATCGGCATCAACATGTGTGCGCGTAGGCGCAGCTGCCGCGCACGAAAATATTCTGTGGTCCTATTTCATTTAGCGACTAGTCTATCGATAGTCGTCGTTGCGTCGCGTCGGCGTATATTCGTACATGGCAGTGATTTATGATTTTATACGGCGGTTCATTGCACGTAGTCGAATAGATCATATCCGCCGCGGCATCAGCGCTGCTGCCGCTACACCCAGAACGGAACGCTCCCTTTCACACGCACTGTCGTCGAGCCCTCGAGAGACTCACCCCAGAGGATGGCTGAGGTGTGCATTGCGTCTTGCCGCCTGGTTGGGCTGGCAGATCGGCACGGCTGTGGAACGCGGCGCGCCCCGACCCGCTCCTCAACATCACCCACGTACGGCGGCCGGTGCCGAAGAGCGGGCTGCCGCCGGAGAGCAGCAAGCTCAAGGAGAACCCCGCCTTCAACAGCGAGGTGGGTCGATTTTTTTTAAGCTGTTCCAGAGCAGCGTCCGAGTGGTTGGCGTGACTGCTCGCACCGCTGCGTGGCCTGTCGAAAGCAAGTCGCGCAGCTCATCGATAGCGCAGCTCCGCGACAGGTAGCGCTTATAATATCATCGCGTGTTGATATCGATTTCGTATGCTGATATCAGCATACGGCGGTTCACGGCGTCGTACATACCTCCGGCCATTAATACAGCGTCGAGACGGGGCACGACGACGTCACGACCGGTCACGTCGGCAGTCGGCGGAGCGATATATCTTCGTCGCATCGGCACGCCCGTGCCGGTGCGGGTCATCAGAGTATCGAGCTTTGTTTATTTCGGGATCGACAAATTAGCAGTGCAGGGGGCCCTGTCGGCGGCGAGAGGGGCGGCTGTCGTCCTCGGGGATTCCGTGCCAGTGGGCAGTCCTGCGAGCTGAGAAGATATAAAGGAATCCAGCGATTGAAAGCCTATCACTATGAGTAAATGCCGTGAACCCTAGCGAGAGCCGATCGAGCTATGCTTCTTTGACCGTCTTGAGCTTAATGATGTCTAGGGAGGGGGGGGGGGGGGGGTAGTAAGCCCTCACTCCCGTGCTGCCTTTCATGTACGCCGACCCCCCCCCCCCCCCCCCCCCAACGTCGTGACGCTTCAATCTCGAGGACCCCCTTGGGAGTGAGAGCTTTGCCTGCTAGTGAGTGAGGTTGCTTTCATCCTAGTCATTGGCTGCGCGCCGGCTTGTGGGGCAGGCGATGTGACCAGCAGGCGCGCCTGCGTTTGCGCGCTCAGGTGAAGGCGGCGCGCTTCCTGGGCCTGGACCAGTTCATTGTGCTGGCGTGCCAGAACAAACTGCACGTGTACAGCTACAAGCTGTGCGACGACCCGCAGGATGACATCAGCCGGCTGAAAAACAGCCACTCGGTGCGGCTCCTATCCTCCCCCCTTCCTCGACTCCCTTGGCCATATTGGAACTTGGCAGGATTGGCCGCCAAACGTGCCATGCATGCCATTCGTGACATGGCATATGATCGCCTCACATCTGACCTACTTCATATTGTAATGATCATATCGTGTCATTCAAGGGCACAAAATTATGTATCTACAGCCCGAGAATCATCAGCGTTAATATTAAGTCGGTCCTGCGACTCGGTACATTGCTTACCACAAACGTCTGTCATGTACTTTTATCATTTTGCGCAATCGCCCCTCGGCCCCCAAAGCATTGCTACATATTCCGTTAATTCCTCTATTCATTTTAATATTTACTGTTTACTCATTGTAATACCATTACCACACCGCGGTTCCAATCTCGCCTTTTATCATCAGTGGCTTCGGCGAGCTAGGTATCCAGGAAGGGGCAGATGCGTGGTGTGCCTGGCACATTGTGATCCTCTGTTTCATTGCAAGGGAACCTAGTGAGAAGGCGACCTTCCCCTCCCCCCCCCCCCCCCCGGGCGCCGGCGCCGCAGTACAAGCTGCTGGGCAGCCTGCCGGCAGCCAGCCAGACACTGCTGGACATCACGTGCGCCAACGCGTTCTTCAGCCACATGGTGCTCGCCGTCGGCTCCAACCGCTCCATCGAGGTGTTCGACCTCGCGGCGGGGCGCACCGCGCGCACCATCGAGGACGCGCACGCCCGACCGCCGCACACCGTCGTTCTCAATGCGCCCTCCAACTACGCCAGCCACCCCCAGGAGGTCCTCCTCACCACCCCCCCCCCCCCCTTGCCCCGTTTGAGATCCGCTACGCTGCCCTTCATCCATGCTATGATATCGGCAGCGTGAAATCAATCGAGATGAGACGCCAGTATATTACGCGATTGAAATTATGCGGGGACTCAACTGCGTAGACGCAGCTCCGCCTGTTACGCTCACCCCCTTCATCCGTTACCCCGTTACCCATACCCTTTCGCCGGTCGTTTGCGAGCTCCGCAAGATCGTGATACACACGTCCATGCCGATTTATGGCATGCGGGCCAGAAACAGTAGCCCTGCTGCTGTGGGGTCCATGCGACAGTCTTGCCTCCGGTAAGCAAGGAATACAGGTTGTGCAGTGGTGGTGCGAGTGATGAGAGACTTCCGCGGGAGAAGAACTGAATTGTTACATGTTGTCACCACCCGCTGCTTATATTATAAAACGCTATTGCCGGCAGTGGCCGGCAGAGCAGGTCGATAATGCAGCAGCGCGCTCACTGTCTAGAGCGTCACCTTGGAGAGAAGAACAGACTGAAGACACAACGCCAGTTTCTCATGACAATATAACAATATGTAGTTGGCACTGTTATTTATTATAGAATAAACTGTACGGAATATACACACTGTATGGGCAATTACACTTGTAGCAATCGAGGCGGCATCCGCCTCAACAGCACACCGCTTGCCACACGGCCGCGGGATATAGTATATACACTCGCTGTAACCTCAGGTACACATCGTACGCGTACTCGTAGCGTTTATATACGTCGGAACTATCATATCCATCCCTGATATCTGCGAAGTCGGTCTTCATGTCTTTTCACCCCCCCCCCCCCCCCCCTAAAGCTGCAGATTCGGGTTATAGCCGGCGCGGTGCTGTTGAGTCAAGTCACTCAGGCTAGGTACAAGTATGGACTCTAGCCCCCGTTCGCCTTGACATGGACTGAGAAAGCGACCCGCCACTACCCTACCCATGACCAAGGCGGTGCTTGAGCCCCCCCCCCCCCCCCCCCTTCCTCTCCATCTGCCCACATGAATGGCACGCGCAGGCGTACGAGCTCTTTGCCACCGCCTCCCAGGACGGCGACGTGAGGCTATGGGACCTCCGAGCCGCGCGCTGCGTGCGCAAGTTCACCGGCCACTCCGCCCGGCAGCAGGCGAGCCCCCCCCCCCCCCCCCCCCCTTCCCAAAGGACCGCCGCGTACCCGCTCGGATGGATTGTCGCACCGGCGTATCGGTGTACATGCAGCAAGGGGGCTAACCCTAACACAACTAGGGTGTCCGCACAGGCCGATGTGTTTCACTGGTGCCGACGCACATCAAATATTGGCTGCCACAGCGGGGGGTTTGCCGGCATAGCGTTCCTATTATGGGCCGGAAAGGGACATCGCACACCCTTGGACAGTATAGGCTTCAAAGCGCGCCGGCAATTGTACCGAGTTCCGCGTCACATGTTGCCTTTTTCAGTTTCACCTGTGTGTTTCACGCCGCTCGTGGCATCTCTTCTTCTGCTGGGCCCTTGCTTACGGGGTCAATCTGGTCATGTTGGTCTTTGCCACCGGGTGTAAGGGAGAGAGAGAGAGAGAGAGAGAGAGAGAGTCTGTAACGTATGGTGTTCTCAATGTCCCGTAATATGCCGTGTGTGTGCGTGGGTGTGTATACATGTATGTGTATTACATGCACATTCATATTCATATTTATGTGTGTGTATGTATGTGTATGTACGTACCTCCCCCCTTCCTCCCCTACACTCTCTCTCTCTCTCACGGCACTCACTTTGGGTATTCAGCTCAGGCCCCATAGGAGTGGGGGAGAGCATTGACGCTGTGGAAGATCGATATGCTATCATTGTGGCTTCCGTGTATTGTACGCCCCTATAGAAGATGCACAAGCAGTATGTCACTGCGGTTAAGAATCGTTTCACGAGCTCATCTCCACCTGACGGGAATCGCGCAGCAACCCGTTGTTCGCTGCGCCGGCTTCCGCCCAGCCATTTGCGTCCTTTCAGGCCCCCAACGATGCCCCCCCCTCCCCCCCCCCCTTGCGCACACTCACACACCCCATGTACCCCCTTGAGGATCCTGCATCCATAAGGGTGAGCTGAGGCCTTGGAGCTTAGATGGCCGGTAGCGACTGACTTGCTGTGTGCGCTGCTGTGCGGGTGTGGCATATGCGCAGACATGCGGCATGGCGTTCTCCCCGTGCCTGCGCTACATAGCGGTGGGCTCGGAGGACAAGGTAGGCCGCCCCTCGGCACTCGCCCACCGCGCTGTCAGCTAGCGCGCAGCCGTCGAAGCAAGCTTCCAGCAGCAGGCAGATCAACACCGTCACCCAAGGGTTCATTGACCAACAACACCTGCACTTAAACCGGTGCTCAGCACGCGCATATCGTCATCTACAGCGGTTGTTGCACGGGTACATAAATTAGCGGATTCGTTGTACGAGGTATTTGGGTACGGATGGACGCAATATGCGTCATGTGCGCACTACTGCTACTATGAGTATTATTATTTATACGAGTGTTGTTTTTATGCGGCTTGCGTTGATCGTCTCCTACCCGGTAGTCTTGCTTTTAGCGGTGGACTTTTTCCTAGCATTTTGAATACTTCACACGAGCATTGCACAGTATCGCGGACGTTTAATTTGTGTATACGCGCTGGTATATTCGCGCCCATGCATCGGGCCTCCAGTTCTGTTTTGCGGTCTCGCGGTCTCGTCGGGGCGGCGTCAGGGTCGCTGTCCGTGATGGAGCGAAGAACCCTTTTAAATAAATACTCCCCGCCCCGCCCTCTCTCCAGAATGACATCATGGGATGGACCACGCCGTCATAACGAAGCGGCCGATGTTTCAACGTGGCTGCAAAATCAATACTTGGCGACTAGAAAGACCTGATTGATGCGTTTTTTTGAAGAATAGCCTTCAAATTGCGATATACCTCGATGATTGATGTGTGGTGGTGGGTTTTGCCTCCATGCAGAGCCTCCCCCCCCCCCCCCCCTCTGCGCCAGTTCTCTGTAGTTAGCATGAGCAAACTGTGTTTATTCATAAGTTATTGTGTATTGTGTTTAAGTCATATGTTCATTGGATTTGGTCGTAGCTTGGGGTTTTACCTCTTCTAACAGTGGTTTCTAAGTAACGCATGTTGTTGACATTATTTCATGAAGTGGCACATTAAGCGCCCCCCCCCCCCCCCCCCCAAACATGCACCCAAACCGGAGGGTGATAGGTGGCGGGGCAGCGTCCGTGTGCACGGCGGCCGAGTCCCTGATCCCCCCCCCCCCCCCCCCCCCTTCCCCCCCCTGGCCGCCGGCCTTTCCGCTCATGTCGGCCCTGTTGCAGACGGTATGCCAGTACGACCTGCGCACGGGGCTGATCCAGCACAAGATGCGCAACCACGGCGACGTCGTCAGCGACGTGGCGTACCACCCACTGCACCCGCAGCTCGCGACCAGCTGCTACGATGGCCGCATCCGCTTCTTCAGTGAGGGCGACGGTGGGTGACGAGGTCCGCTGCCACGCTGCTGGCCACGTGCTTTCGGGTGATACCCCGGGAGTTGCTACCGGCCATTTCGAGAGACATCATGAATAAAAGCTCTACTCGTACCACCTTGATGGACCCCCCCCCCCCCCCCGACCCCCTCTTGGACTATTTCCAAGCGGCATCTTAGTTAATATAGAAGAATAATTGAGGGCAATTGCCGCTCCGGCACGGTGCCGCTGCTCCCAACCCAGCACAAAGGGAACGGCGCAGCTTAGAGCCATTGACCCCTTTGCGGCGGCTCCATGCGCCCCGAGCCCGACGTGTGCGCACCGGCGTGTGCGCGCGACGCTACATGGGATGCCGCCACCGCGCTTTTGGTAGGCTGTATTTGAGAGTGATTGACCGACTCACTGCAAAGAGGTGAGAGGGAAAGGAACCAATCCATACCGATTGATATTGATCAATTAACTAGTTGGGTTGCGGGTCGGAATATCATCGTTCGTCAACAAGTCGGAATTTACGTTTGGTATTCGTGATGTATTCTGATATATATATACAGATGAATGCAGTTTTCGCTGTTCGCGAGGGGGTCAAAAACAAGGATATAGCGCGGACCCAAATAAGCGTGGTTTAGGTACACTTGGCTGGTGGTTACGGTACGCTTTGCTGGAGACCTACCACAACGCAGCACGAATACCGCACGGATGTCTCCACTCAAAAGGAATGCTGTTGCCGAAAACATCCATTCCCACTTCATTGTCGGACCCGCATCCCTATTTGAATGCTGCGGACTGCGGTGTGCGGCGGATGGAAGGAAATGCCGGTTACATGGTAGTAGGCGATTCGGATAATATAAATAAACAAGGGAGAAGGTGGCATGGCTACAGGGCAACCTCCCCCCCCCCCCCCCCCCTCCCCCAAATCCCTTACCATACAGGTGCGCATATGTGCCACATTGCATATTTATTAACGCAATGCCGCCATTTTTCATCAGCGGCCACGCTGCGAGGACATAGCGTCTTGTTCGTAGAGTAGAGGTCGGCGCATCGGATCTCAGAGGTGCCGGGCGGGGGACTGGCGGAGGCGGCCGGCTGGGTGGTGGCTGCGAGCACTAGTATCACTGCTCGCAAAGAATGTGATTCGTGTGATTCGAAGTTTGGGTTATTTGTAGGGTTAGGTGGGTTGGGAATTAGGGTTAGGGTCACCATCAAGGACGGCTCCCTAAATCAGAATACGGCTGCCGGCGCACCTATAAGAAGTCTTATCATAAGCACCAAACTGGACTTGCATGCAACCTTTAGAGAGCGTCCGCTATAGTTTCGTCTACATTTGACCTCTGGCAGGTGGGGCAGGCGCTCATTCGCAGTGTTGTGATAACCGCATTGGCACCCAAACATACATGCAAACATACATACATACATATATACATACATACATACATGCTGTCGTTTGTATGTAATGGTGAGCCTTTGTTATCTCAATACCGTTGCTGCACTTAATCATTACCGGCGTTTATCAAATGACCGCCATGTAATAACATCAGCAGCATGCACACAGCTGCAGCCGCATACATCCAGAGACATACCGGAACATGCTGGCGTATATTGACGACTGACGGGCAAGCTATATAATCCTTTATGTCCCCTTACGAACGGGGATTTGTGGACACGATCGACAGCTGCAACAAGGACTTACAAAATCACATAATGTCGCAACGCTACGAGCCGGCAAGAGCTATTGATATTCATTCCTGCGCGTGTGTCATCGACGTGCGCGAGCATTGCAAGCTGGTGCAAGAGCCTCCATATTATCATCTGATCGTGCAAGTAATGTCTGGCTGCTGCACTGCTATGTGCAGGACGTTGGGACATGGCATTTCATATACGCCTTGAATGCAAGTACACATGCCCCTGAGCATCATGTCCCGTTCGGGACGATTATACACATGCCTGAGCATGAACACCCCCCCCCAACCCACCCCCGTCCCCGGCTCTCTTCTGCCACACCAGGTAGTACAATGGCAGAAGGAAGTTCATGATGCCGGTAACTTGGGCACGCACGCCAACCACCCCAATTACACGGGCTGTGCGGCACATACTAAGGATTAGTTTGCAGCGATAAGGGAGCAGCACGTCGCCCTCGCGAGGCACATGGACATGGATAGCGACCCGCTGGGCGGAGGCAAAGCTCGACAGTCGAGTGCCTTCAGCTGCTCGACCCGCGCCGTTTCCCGCTCCGTGCTGTGGCTGCGTCGGCGACGCCTCGAGTGCCGCATCAGACTCGGTAGTCCTGTAGCGGCGGGGGCGGCTCGCTCTGGGTTGCGCTCGGCCAGTAGTGAGCTACCCTGTGCTGGAGCTTCGCTGCTGGACGGCGAGAGCGAGGGTGGCATGCTAGGTGACGTTTCGGCATGAGCTTGGCGAGACGTGCCACCGGCTCGATGCACTCGGATCGGCAAGCGCGGCAGGCCTCCTGGGAGGAACTGCTCCGCCGCTGAAGCCGCGTTGGTCGACTGAGCTGTCAACGAGCGGCCGACAGCGGCCTTGGCCGTGAGGAGCAGCGTGGGCAGGCTCTGGTCCGGAACAAGAGCCGGCGGGTCATCGGAACGAAGGATCGCCGCGGTCAGGTCGTCGCAGTTCTGGTGGATGGCGGCCGGCAGGCAGAGCTCCAGCCACTCGCCAAAGCGGGTCGCGGTGGGCGTGTAGTCCGCGTGCGAGTAGGACGCTGTCAGCTGCTCCAACGCTGCTCCGGTCAATGCGCCCCCGGCTGCCGCGAGGTCCGCGACATCCCCCATGTTGGACGCCCCGTCGGATTCATAGTCGCCGATTGACAGGTCGCTGTGGGTCTCGCTGCTGCGCGGGCGACTGTGCCCCTTTGCGGAGAGTTGCCTACGGATGAAGCGCGCGAGCTTATTATCAGCCCGATCAATGCACAAAAAATAAATATGCGCGTTTGGCCTCCGAAACTCATCCCAGGTGACGATAATCGTCAAAAAGTACAGGAGGCGATATACGAGGGGTTCGGTATTGCTGAGGTCAGACGCACCTCATTACTACGGAGAGGAGTCTGAACACTGCGACGACCGCATGGTCGATGGCCTCCTTCCCGTCCAGGCAGCTCTCCGCGGGCATCGCCCCATCGGCGGAGGCGCCCCTCGCCGCACCATCACCCCGGGGACCATCGCCGCGGCCGTCGGCCTTGCTCCATGCCTTCCGCTCTGCCGGACACCTGCCGCCGCCGCTCTGGGCCTTGAGCCCGCGTGCGCGGCATTCCAGGCGGATCTTTCCGAGGAGGTCATTTGCCAGCAAATTCCGCCGCCGCCGCCAGCCAGCGGTGTCATCCTGCTCAGCCAGACCACCAGTCATATCGCGGCTCTGGCATGCCCTTGCAGTGCGGTTTGAAAAGTATGCTATGAGGCTGGGCATGTGATGGCGGTGGCGGTACCGGTGGATGCGGGACCTCCTCCTGCAGCGCCAGCGGGTTCCCGACAAGAACATGCGCGACCCAATCGCGCACAGCCCAGCGCACAACCGGACCCAGCGCATTCATCAGCACCGCCGTCTCCGCAGCAATCTGGCAAGTACAGGTCACACCACAGCGAAAGGCGGCCCCGTCAGCCCCCAGTGCCTGCCAGCATCCTGCAAAGCTTGCGCCACACCTGCTGTCATGGCGGAACGAATTGTGCCCCCCTTGGAATGCATCGAATATAAGGCATGTGCACCTTGCGGAAGTCCTGATCGAGGCTCATCGCGAGCTGCAGGCCCTCCAGTATCTCTGCACCGTCTGCTTCCAGCCGGAACAGCAGCTCGACTAGGCGAGAAGAAGCCAGCCATTGGCGTTAGATGACATTCTCAGCAAGTGTCACGGCAGCATCATGAACGTAAGCAAGTTGTGGAATGGAAGGGGCAAGAATCCATGTGATGATGCTCTTCGTGAAAAAAAAATGAGAATGGCGAGGAAGAAAAGGAAGCTGCGAGCCTGCAGTTCTCCAAATCGATGAATGAAAACAGCCAGAAAAAAAAGACCCGCCGAGCCATGAAGACGCTGTACGGGGCTGTCGGCCCTCGGCGGGTTCTCCTCGATGCAGGGGGTTCCACCAAGGGGGCGGGGGGGGGGGGGGGGGGGGGGGGGCAGAAGGGCTCCACCCCGTGCCCCTTCTGAAGAAGGCGGTGCCCCGGTCGTCCAGGCACCGCCTTCTGTAACGAGAATCAGTCGACGAGCACCAAACGCAAGCCAAGCGTAAACACCAAACTACATGAAAAAGAAAGCTGCACCAGGCAGGAAACTTTGGAGCCACCGGGCGCGTTTGCCGGCTGCCAAAGCGCTGCGCCATGATCAGGCAGCAACCTTCATTGAGACAGTCGTCCATGTCCCCGTCCGGCTGGCCCAGTGTCACCAGCGAGTGCGCTCCTTGCTATCTCTGCCAGACAGCATCGAGCCGCGAGTTCAGATTTTGGCCAGGCGCAGACCTTGCCACCCGCATCCAGCACCCCGCGAGCCGATACTGAAGTAACAACACGTGCCCGCACGACATCCTCCGCCTGGGCCGTTTCTATCAGCGAGCGAGGGGGCGGATGAGCACCCCACGTAGGGTCGCTAAGTTTAACTTTCGCCTAATGAAACGACACTTTCGCGCCTTCACTTCCCGCTCCTGCCTTCCTTTCATCAGGCAACGAGCTGTTTTCTGCAGTCCACTTGTCGCAAAACTTGCGTGCCTCGAGTGCTACTCGACAACGCAATGCCGGCGTCGTTCCGTTCCGGGAGCGAGCGTTCCGGGATTGCTTGCTGGGGAAAAGGCTGTGGAGTCGGTCAGTGGTTTCCGCGAGTCTACCAACACACGCAAGCATCGCGCTTTGCCATCGCGACCCACCTGGCAGCTGTGCACGTCCTCCTCACCAACCCCGTTCGGTAGCCTGTGTCGACTCCACTCGCGGCGTTTCTCCGTCCGCAGTACTGTAATACACTTCGCGCAGTGCGTCGGCGGTTCGGCAGGAGTAGCTGCTCACCGGCGATATTTTATTCGTTTCTAGCGCGTCGTAGAAACGCCTTTGCCTGCATTGCCAAGTGATTCGACGTCCGTGCTACGACTGTGGCTAGGCATGCAGCGAGCAACTGGGTGGCAGAGGACTGCAAGTTGCTGACATTAGCAGATGGGTGTGGTTGGTTGCCTCGTCGCCGCCACGGGCCATGCGCACGATCGGCCGCGCACATAACAACGAACTCTTTACCCTACTCGCGATCGACGATGCTCTTGATGCCTCGGGTGCGTCATCACCGGTCAGAGCGGCGCGAAATGCCAACAACTGCCAAATGTATTACGTACTACTGTAGTTGCTGCGGTCACAACCTAAACTTTGTACGGGATAGTGGTAGTACGCTTTTACCTTGCGAGTATTATTTTACCTATTCACCGTGATGCCTCCTATCTAGCAACTGCAAACCAAGTCCTATTCCCTGTCCGGTTATCATAGATTTGTTTCTATAGAGCGCATGTGTTAAAGCCCTGATGTTAAAA
Organism: Tetraselmis striata; assembly: GCA_006384855.1. Lineage (NCBI taxonomy): Eukaryota > Viridiplantae > Chlorophyta > Chlorodendrophyceae > Chlorodendrales > Chlorodendraceae > Tetraselmis > Tetraselmis striata. The sequence continues at coordinate 140,535 of VCJN01000810.1, forward strand.
ACAAAGATCCTTGTTCCTGTTATTGTTTCTGTATTGAGGATCGATTGGTTCCCAGTAAAACGACAAGTACCAATACCAGGGGATTTTTAAGCCCACTTGGGGTTGAAGATCAGCTTGGGGTTGGGGTTGAAGCTTGGGGTTGAAGATCAGCCCCAAGGAGGGCAGCGAAGAATGCCTCAAACGCGACTGCAAGAGCTCTTCCACCTGTATATATATTTAAATTGGGGGGGGGGGGGGGGGGGGGGGAGAGGGGGGTGAAGCTATAGATAAGTGTTTTATGTCCATGAAAGACAATTATAGATGCGATGAGCTGACACCTCACCTGCTGCGCCAAGCTGAGGCTTTCAATGGTGCTTTGATGCGCATTCGCCAGCGCATTTGAAGCAATGGCAGAGTTGCTCGTGAAAGCGGCAAGCATGCCCCGCTCGTAGTCCTTAATCTGTAGCAACATAAGATCACAGAAATAGCTTTGCCTGGCTGGTGCCTCGCGCTGTCACAAGCTTGCAATCTGAGGAGCGCAGAATCAAGCCCACGCCGGATGCCCAATGCTTGACGCCAATTGCTTTACTTCCCATAATAACTTCTTGTGTGTCTAGCTTCTCATCACAGGTACGCACGCACTGAGAACATACCACTTCACTCCTGGGCACGCCCATGCATTTCGGCAATAAGCCTCCCCCCACCGGGGCCCCCGCCCAGGCCCCTTCACGAGCGGCTACAGGTCGGTGCAACATCGCAGTGTCCCTGTTATGAGTGCCGGCATAGTCGTTCAAGTCGAGAGTCATTTACTTAAATCGCATTTACATCTCGACGCAATCCGTAAAGTTCATGGGGATGCTTGCACCGCCACCGCAAGCCACGGGGCTAGGGACCTTGCGTCGTCATTTTCACTTTACGAGTTGCGCGCTCCTCGCACAACCAAAAACATCAAGGAGGGGCATGCACCCGAATGTCGGAACCGTGTCTTGAGTCGCGCATGCGATGCGCAGACGTGCACGATTGCACTGCGCCTGGTCGTCAGCACCGCCCTAGGGCCCGGCAGAGTCGGTGTGACCTGCCGAATGTGGCGGGAGAGGGTTTACGGGGACCGCAATGCTGCTCTGAAGCTGGGCATGCCTGGTGGCCATTGTCGGCCATATCCACACGGTACGGTGGCTGGTACGATGGAAACGGGGCCGATAACTGACACTTCCCGTATACGAGGAATATACGAGGATCCACGCTGTCGCTCCCGTCGGATGAACGAGGAAAAATAGGCAAGGCACCCCTTACCCCTGCCAATACTGGTGTACATTATGTTTAGAGCTGTGTTCATGGGGTTTCCTTTCTCCTTCCCTGCACATAGGGTCTGCGGGTGTCGACACCAGCTGCCCGCGATGTCGTGCCATGCCGGTGATGCACCACGGGCAGTGCTGGTGCGTCAGCATTGAGAAGCCGATGTATGGCACTTTGCGTGCGAAAAACAGCGGTCCCCCCCCCCCCCCCCTCGTACCCATCAAATCTTATAAAACCATAATCATCGTCTGCTAGACAGAACCACTCTTTTAGTTTTGTGCTGGCCTCTTGCCCGCACAACACAAACCCGCGGTTTCGGAACGTGCAGATTGCTCATGCCCTCGGAAGCGGTGTCCACCCTCCGCTCTTGTTGTTGCTACATGACCAATTCTCTCTTCTCCACGCGGCTCACTGCCCGACGACCCATTTGCTATGTACGGCGTTGGCTTACGCACGGCCCCCAAAATGTCGACACATGCAAGGCGGCGACTGTCGGAATGATGCGTCGCGACGGCGGCGGCTGCGCAAGACTCCATCGAGACGGCGTCGTGACGCGGAAGATACAAGAATGAAGCAACTCGTCCAAAAGAATCTCTCCATGTTCTTCACCGCTCAAGATACTCCTATATGCCGCCGGCTGTCGCCGGTGGAGAGGAAGCCATTCCGGGCGGGAATGAGTCCCGCGCCGGTGGTTAGGACCAGCAGAACGTCCGTGCGCCCTTCGCCCGTACGAGCGAACCACATTAACTTAATTGGAAAACCACCCTCGCTACGGCCCTCATTGCCCGGTTTCGGGGACGGGATGCCTCCCGACAGTCTGCAACGCCCGGGGCTCTTCCCCATCGCCCTCGGCCGTGTACTCGAGTACATTTTTGGTAACCCTCGTCTTCAGCCGGCAGCGGACGAGAACTACCACGCCGCGTGCTACGGGGCTTTCATCGCCGGCTCGGCTGTCGAGCTGCGTAAGCTACTCGCGGCGTGCGTCACCGACGGGATCAGGGTCAGCGGCTTGTCTGAGGCCATCGTCCACAGCATGGAAGCCATCGACGAAGGCCATCGGTTCCGCCTGACCCACCTCCGCAAGTATTGGGATACGCAGATGTACCACGGCGACACCTTCGCTCTTGACGTCGTAAGGGAGCACTACCTCCACCTACCCCAGTGCTGAGAACCTGGGGTCGCCCAAGTTCACCGAGCTACTGGAGCTCTACAAGGACCGCGTCTACGACGCCAACATCGCTAACGCCGCGAGAACCACCGACCGTCAGCGCTTCGGCGGCGCCCTCCGGCGCAACCACGACATGCTATCAACGGTAGCGCGACATGGGGTCGTAAATTTGATGCAATTTAACTGCCCGGGGGGCGGGTATTAAACATGATGTACTATGTATGTCCTTATAGTACAGTTTACCGAAGTTTGATATATGTGAAGCGTTATGTATTGTGAGAATGGGTTCCGGGTGCATCATCACGGTGTTAAGCAGCACAGCCGTAAGTACGTGTAAGCCAATTTGATACACGTACTGTGATATATATGGAGCATGCCTCCCAGCATGACCACGCGCCGCTTCGGCTGGCCGCCTGCTTCACGCCGCCTTGCGCCTGTTGGCGCAGCCGGTGGAGTCGGACTGTCGGAGCCGTCGATGGTGCACGACTGCCTGGCCTGGTCGTGATATGAGCCGGCGGAGGGCACCAAGGCCGGCATGGTGGCGCCTCGCCCCGATGCGAGACCATCACAAGCGCTGCCACGTCGTACCGCACCCGTCGTATGATGATGGCATGCAGATCAGTGCAGGGTCCCGCAGCTGATATAAATCCGCGGAGCCACTTGGTTTTAATTTATGGAAACTAAGTTTATTTCATTACATATGCCGTTTTGACTAGCATCGCGCTATACAAATATGGAGTTGTACTGCTACGTGAACTGTTGACCCCCATGTCGCGCTACCGCTGATAGCAGGTTGTGACGACCGCGGCCGGGACGGCGGCGGTAGCAGCCACGACAACTTCAAAACTACGCGCCCGGGGCGCCTCGAGCCACCTTCGCAAAGGCCGTCATTAAGGACTATGGTAAGGGCAAAGCGAAAGCTAAGGCCTCTACGGTCGATAATAGGGCCGAATGATGGGGTGCTCCGCCGTGCCAACCCCAGGCACCTGCGTTTCGAGGGCACACCTCAAGGCGCGCCTTCCTAGTAACGCTGCAATGGAGTCGTCGGCATGAGCGGGACTGCCTCACCGCTGACCCTCCTACGCGAGCCGTCATCCTCTCCCTAGCCTCGCCGGGATCAACCCCTCCGTCTCTACCATGCTCTTCCACATCGCGAGTCTACACCGACTCCCGCTTTGTGCCCCCCCCCCCCCCCCCCCACCGACCTGCGCTAACCCTCTTTGACGCGCTGACCCTCATTGCCCGTCGCCCGCGCAGCGGCCTCTCGCGCACAGTCAGACGAGCCCGTTGCACACGCAGCGCTCTCTACGGAGTCAGCGGCTGCAATGCCCTGCCCTTCTGGCATCAGCTTGGTGCTACACCTGGCTCTGTTGTCACCGCCCGGCGAGCACCACCTCCAAACCCGGCAGCGGCGTACGGAGCGATCCGGCGCGTCCGCTACGAAGACGTATACTACCAAGTTCATCGCCGACGCCGAAGCAAAGGCCCCATTGCGCGAGCTCATGCGGGGCAGCATCGAGGCCCTCTACGGCACGGACGGCCGAGGCGCAAAGGTGCTCTGCTCCACCTGCTGACTACCTCGCTCACGGCCATCCCCTACTCCAACTACGAAGGCAAGATTCGTCTCTTCGCCGAGTTCTGCACCGACGAAGAAGGCATCTCCCCCTGGACTAAACCGAGTCTACATGCGTCCGCTACCTAGCTCGCTTGGATTGCGGAGCGCGGCACTATCGGCGCCGGCTCTCTGCACCCCTACCTCTCGGCCATCAACACTTTCCTGCGCCACACCGGTCCTTCGGGATGACGCCCCGGCCACCGGCCCAGCCATCGGCGACATGAAGTGCGCGCTTCAAAGCTGTCAGCTCAAGACTAGCGAGGAACTGCCGCGCGGCCCCCTCCCATGCGACGCCATCACCGGCACCCTCGACGACCTTGCTACCCTTCCCATGACCACCCCAGGCTACGGCACCATCCTCCGCGATGAGGGCGCCGCGGTGTGTTCAACATTTGTGTTTTACTCCCGTGGTGAGTCCAGCGTGTCCTTCCGACTTCGCAACATGGCCGTGGACACCCATAACATCACCATCTTGGTCAACCGCGAGAAGGGAGAACATCGCAAACGTCGGCAAGAGACGGGTTCAAGCTCCTACTCCAAATCCCTGCCATCGCCGTGCCCGCGTTGATAGCCCTCCTCCGCCGCTTTATCGCCTACCGCGACGCGGCGTTCCGGGCAGCTCCCACCGCCAAGCAACCTGGCAGATTCTAAGCGCTCCCCGGCGACAGAGCTACCCCGGCCCTAGCGTGGAACGTCTCTACCTCGGCGACTTGCTCAAACGGGCCGTCGGCCGCATCAATCCAGCCCCCCCGAATGGCTCGTGTGGACCTCGCACTCCTAACGTAAGGGCGCGGCGTCTGGCGCAAACGCCGCAGGCGTGCCCCTTGCTCGACAAAATCCGCCACCACTAGGGCGGTTGGGCCCGCAATTCTGCGGTAATCGATAATTACATCGACCCAACAACGCTTCCTACCCGCGTTGCCGCGCTTCTGCTCGGCTGGCTCTCCCCCCGTGTCATCAGCCACCACAGCTAGCATTGCCCCTGACGTACCGGTATTGTAGGTGCGGTTTTTTCTTTGATTTGACGGTTATGACTACCCACGCGAGGCCGCGACCGCTATTAAGTACTGGTACTCGCGCGCCATTTTACATACTTAGTTGCGCGCTTGTGTCCTCTAGCCCTATATCCCTATATAGATGTAATGTGATGATATATCATACTGCTACTTTTACTCGTATGACGGCCAGGTTGGGTGGAACTCCAAATGGAGGTCCGTTCCGGCGGAACGAAACCACGGAATTCCGCCGGAACTGATCGTTTCCGGCGGAAGCGATCGGAATTCCGTCGGATCCAGTTGCGGCTGGAACTAAGCTGTTTGTACCGGGTTGCAAGGCATCTATGAGTTGCGCAGTGCAAGCGGGGGACACCATGGTGGGTTGTTGTAGATTGTGAAATAAAACCAATATTAGAGGTTGTGATGCCTACGCCCCTTGCCCACCTGGCTTCACGGCCAACCACGCTATGTATTCTATAGCATCAAATTGCGAAGCGGCTATTGGTACTAATGTGTCCTCATCAGCACGCTCACATGCGGCTAGCTGCTCCTCGCCCTCAACTAGGTAGCGCTCTAGCGCCGATCCTTGCTGGTCATCGTTGTTAGAAAGCCCCTCAATGCTATTGCCTCGATGGCGCGCGGTCCAGTTCCGATGGGATCGTGATGCCAACGGCAGGGAACGCAACCGTGAAGGTGTCTGGGCCCATGTTCTCCTTGAGGATGGAAAATATCCACGGCGTTCCTGAAATGCCGATATCGGGTTTTCTTCGTACACGACGCCAAGCCGGTTTAGTACTTGGTGCAGCATGTCACTATATCAACATTAAAGGCGAAAATGAAGATCCTGCTCGGTTACGGTCCTAGATGTCGTCAAAGTATATGGGGGCAACTTTTTGCCGTGCAAGGTCGGTCCCTGAAACCCCTCCCGTTCTGCGCTAAGTACTAACAGTTTATTGCGCAATACATATCGCGACGAAAATGCGAAGGCCGCCGAAAACGGAACGAAAGGTCTAAAAACGGCATCCCGGAAGATTTTACTGGGGCTACCGTAGTGCCGCTTTTTAAATTTCCGATGAAATTCGAGGGGATGCATCATAACTTACGCTAGTATATTGGGTGCTCATACACGACGACGCGCCCGGTATCGGCGCCGGTCTGGAACGCCGTGTCTCCGTGGCAGCATCGTCCACGCTCTTCCTGATGAAAACCTGAGTGGACGTCATCTCCACACCCATTCGGTGACGCATGACGGTCATGGGTGACCAACCCCGCTAAAGAGAATATGCGCTCACATTCTATCTTACTAGCATGAATGCAAAGACTAAGACGAGCTAGCTCAGACACAATGGGGTAGAGGCCCGCATTTAGTCTTCCATCAGTCGAGGAGGGAAACGCCGGGCGCAAAGCCGCCGTCCTAGCTTATGGTCCCGGCGGCGGTGTAGTACCGTGCCAACTCGTCCTTCACCACTTGTTGCCGGTGCTGCCGCGACAACTCATCAAGTTCTCCGGGATCCGGCTCTTCGCCATCATTCACCAGGTCAATATCCTCACGTCGATTGGCAGGGGTTAACGCAATACTAGCACCGGCATCCATTGTAGCATGCGCACGGGGTTGCGTGGAAGTTTGCATGGCATTGCCCATCTCGTACAATGCCGGCAACATCACCTCCTCCGCCGTGTATTGCATCACAAGGGCTGATGCAACAATCTTGGTATGGTCCGCATTACAAATGTACTTGGCATAAATTCCATGCATGAAGACGACGCCCCCAACTAGCTAGGCGAGGATCCAACATAACTGCCATCACCTCATGCCCACGTTCAGGGATGAACTCATCGTAGAACGGTTCCAGCATGGCTTCGACATCCACGCGGATGCGGTCCAGTCCGTCATAGCACCAGTCATCTTGTAGATGTCATCCCTCAGCATGCACAACGCATTCCATATATTCAATATAGTGCGAAAGTGATGGGCGCGCAGAGTCCCAACATGTGTTGGTTATCAGAGCACTTCAAAACAAACCTAGTGTTGACATGGCTGTTGAATACTTCGTGTCTGTCCTCGGCATCATCTGCATCCGGTGCGCTACGGGCCGTGCGTGGCGCTCGTTGCTCGGCAGCCAAGCTTGTCGGCATACAACTTGGTGACAGAGGCAATAGCATCAAGCAGCGACTAGTGAGATTTATGGTTCCGGGTTTTGGTGACAAGGCTGCATGAATGGCGAAGCACGCCCTCCACGGCGGCAGTAGCTACCTCCCATTCGAGTGCTATTTCGGCTTGCAACCACGCAAAGTAGATGAAGATGTATCGCGGGAACTTCTCCATACATGTAGTCGACGATATTGCGTTTGCTCAGCAGCCCAAGCAGCATCTCTCATGCCTGCATTATAAACACGTAATGTTACTACTACTTAGCAACGGTGTACGTGTGTGGGTGGGGGGGGCATGCATGCAGCATGAGCTTACGGTGTTTAATCTTGTCTTCACGGGAGCGGTGAGCTTGACACTCTTCTCACCGATATGCATTCATGCGCCGCTCTCAGGGCAGACCAGCCCTTCGAGGACTTCTTGGTCCATGTGATGCATGACTGCAGCTTTTTGATGATCTCCTAGATATTGCACACATGTCAACGGAGCGCAACGGTGTGTGAATATTAGTGCGCTAGCAAAACAGTAACACCACTCATTGATTGCAAACTGATTGCATAATGTCAGACTCACGGCAAGCAGCAACGTGGTGAACCAAACATTGGTTTTGCCAGCAACACCGCTGCGTTGCAACCCCCGTTGATTTTGTGACCCGACACAATGTTATGTAGGTAGCGGCAAGCTTCATGGATTCGCAGCAACATAGGCATGCCCTCACCGGCACACGCGTAGCAATAGACAGGTTGCCGCCACCATCCTTCACCACAACGAGAATACGTGGGCACATGCCATAGTCTGTCAGGGCCGGCTCCATCAGGGGGGCAATGTACTCGCATATGGATGAGTCTTTCCAAGAAATGATGCCAATGTGGTAGTGGTGCCATAGCCAGCTCTGGTCGATAAAGTGAATGTCCATTGCCATGTTGTCCTCTGTTTTGCGGGACATCCATAGGTCAAATGTGATAGCGAGACATGCACACAACAACATATATGCAACACAGCAACATATATGCAACATTCACAATGAATCAGTACATCGCGCAGAAAGACGACATCATCTCGTCGAAGTGTTACAATAAGCAGAGAAGCATATGTATAAAAGCAAGTGGAGTTGCACAACAAAGCATCATACTTACATACCTCTCAATCCCATAAGCAGCTTCTTGATGTGCTTCCGCCCCTTCTCGCGCAGAGCGGGCAACAACGCATCGCAAAACTTCCTGCGCCTTGGAATGGCAGGCGAGGATCCAAGAAACACACAAAGGCACGAAAGAAGAGATTATCTACGATAAAAAACGGGAGTCGGCAGAAGACCACCAACATGGCGAGCATGCGCGAGAAGATCGTGATCTTCGGGTCGGTAGCCTTCCGCCTCTTCGTCGACTGGAAGATTGACTTCGACGGTGTGGTCGGCAGCCTGCCGGGTTGGGGTGCTTGTAGCCGCTCAGGCGGTGGAGCTTCGCGAGCATACGCCAATAAGGATGCCCTTACCTGGGCGAGCGACGGCGGAGCGTCGTGAGCGGACACGTAAAACACATGTAGGAGTAGCCGGCAATCGGCCGTCGGCACGAAAGCAAAACGCTTCTCCAATAGCTCATCACGATGATGGGTGTTGCGGTGTTTCCTCAGCGACTTGGACTGGTTGTAGGTGGTGTGCTTGACGAAGCCGCCGTCTATAGTGCGCGGCACTGCGGGCCCCATGTGAGTTTTTTTAATGCATCCAGTTGTAATATAAATTCTGGGAGCCTCAAGTATTGCAACACAACAAGAAAACACCGATTCCGGTGCAAGAAAAACCTCGGAGTTTTCTCCATGCCACGTTTTCGTCTTGCACCCATGCTTTCTCGTGGTACCGCAAATACCAATATATGCCTAAGGACATTGATTATGTATTGCCCATTTATTCAAAAAGTATTTGCGTACATTGTTTGAAAATAGATAGCAATACAAGAATGCGGACCGATCGATGATTGCACGATGATAATAAAAGTAAAAGTCCACCTCGCTCATCGCTTCTCTATATAGATAGTTATTCCTACTACCGTCGAACGAGTTTCCGACGCAAATAATCCATAAGGGAAACCCTTGGTCAATAAGCGAAAAGTTACCCCGTTTGTAGGCAAAGGATTGTAAACGTGTACCACTCAATGGTTATATCGAAGACGTCCTCGTACATGAAGCAATAAGCCGGCGTAGGACCACTACAATACCATTGTAGCTACAGCAAGGATACACGGCAAGTAGCGACAACGGTACCGGTAGCTAGTACATGTACCGTACATGTAGTATGTGGGGTGGGATAGGGGACTGGAATCGCGGTGCACAGTCGGTGTAAAGACGGTGCGCGCACCCTACTTTTCAGTTGTCATCCCGCTTGCTTTGCTACTGCAATGATGCATTATCGACTAATGCCGCTGACAACCACACCCCATCCACATACGTCCGGCGGGCTTCGGGGATTCAATCGACATGCACGTACGTGGTTGCAATGAGGCCGTGCATGCGTGCGTGCATGTTGCCAAGGGAAGTACGGCTTGGGGGAAATGCTGTGATGGCGCGCTAGAACCGATGTTGCCACGTGGTAGTGGTTCCCATCATGACTGACTCTCACCTAGGCAAAAGCAGAGCAAGTGGTACTAGCGCTTGCTGAAAACTAAATAATTTATTGCGCCATCCGCGCCACGTGCATGTATTATAGCCATAGGAAACAAGTCAACTGCCCCGTACGCTTACCACACCACCCTTGCTATGATAGCTATCCACCATGCGTGTAGGGCATTGAAGTTAAGTTATTTACAGGGTATGGAACAAGCCATGTGTACGGATTCCGCTACCGTACGAGCAAAATCATCGGAAACATGTTGTGATCGTCGCACGCGCGCACATGAGAAGGTCCTCGTGGCCTCATCGCCGTAGGGCGAAGCTTTCCTATCGTAGTGCGTGGCTATGTGATTATCGCACGGCACCGCAAGCGGAGTGGCAGTGGAGTAATGGCGCGCACTGCAATGCATCGATGTTGGTGGAAATACTGCTATGAAAAGGGGGAATCGGGTGTGGCGGCCGTGCGCATCGATCGAAGGGGGGACATGTGCCAAGTATGAGTGATCCGTGTGCGAGCACTACACACCCAGCAGCACACAGTACGCCACCGGATCTAGGTATTAAGAGGCACGTGCAGTGAATTTCCACGCGCATTATGTGGCCACATGTAGCAATATACGATACGTTCGACCTTTTTAACGTTGTAGCCCGAAACGTAGTGCGTCAACGTGCCCGGACGACCTCAATAGCAGCCTCATGTATGGGCTACCCCTCGCGTAAAATCTAATGAGATTTATTTCAGATTTTTGTGAGCAATCCATGTAACGCTATGAATATCTGCGTGTGTTATTGCTAGGGTGCGAGGGCAACATTGTAGTTGCGATGGTATCAGCACACACCGCGCAGGGCTCGCGCTTATACATGGCCCCACTGCACCCCACAACGTCCTATCTAGCCCCTTTGCTGTCATGTTCTCTCAACCATCCATGGCGGCCATCCCACCATGCCATGTTCTATATGCACGTGCGGTGGCACATATGGGGCACCAACCCGCCCAATGTTTTAAGGGTACTGTAAACGCCCCATCAATGTGGCGCCATGCCCACTCGTGTGGCACAATTGTTAGGGCGATAGGGTATTATTAATCCCCATGATGATAAAGGCTGATTATTAACAATATGCAGTATTGGGGTTTCATGTCATAATCCCTATTCATTGTATTGACTTGCCCATCTTTTCGTAAACTCGGATTTGGCGAGAAATAAGGGGCATTGGACTTTGGAGAGGTGTATTACGGCTGGATGATTACGGCGCGCGTTTTGCCCGTTGATAAATCAAAAGCAAAGTTCGCACCGGGACATTGGCCAAAGGCCGCCTTAGCACTTCGCATGTTTCGCAAATTGCAATCGTAGGTCTGGCATAGCTCTTAAACCATCGCCTCATTCAAACCCCCACGGGCCAATGCATCAACCAGGTAAATCCCGGGACACGCCGGGCCGCGACATTGCCGAAATACATCGACTAGGAATCGAAACCGGGACCTCTCGGATGATAAGAGACGACCATTCAACCGCCGAACGGACAAGGAATGTCGCCCGTTAAATCGTTAATGTTGAGCGGGTAGTGAATATGGGTGAATTGTCATTTTCTGGTTCGGTTTGCTGGCCCCGCACGCTGAGGCTTTCTTGGTGTAGCTCGCAAAAGCTAGCCATATATACACTGGCCAGAAAATCAGACAGCTCTTATTGTCAACGTGGCGCCGCCGTTTCTCCTTGCTCATCAACATGGCACATGCAGACAACGTCCTTGGCGGGGTCGCGGCGGCGCGCGTGTGGCACATGATGGTGCTCATGCGCCTACGTCGCGTCGCTCGTCGGCATGTGTTGCTATGACCCGGGTCATCGGTTGCAATCGTACTCGCTACGGCTTATGGCCTACCCCGGGGCGGTGGTCCCAATTGGTTTCATTTTCCCTTTCGCTCTTTCTGGTCGTTCCTCGGCTTCAGTGCTTCCCTTGACCCTTGATTTGGTTCCTTGGTAGCTTGGCTACTTCCTAGTTCCCTTGGCTCTTCCTTGGTTCTTGGCGGCTCCATAGCCTCCTGCTTGACCCTTGGTTTCAGGCTCTCTTTTGCTGGCAACCTTTCATAGTTGCTTTTAGTTCTGTTTGTAGTGCGCATATTTTAAAGCACAAATGTAAGTAGAAATGTCGTTTTATTGTCTGGCTTTAGATCCTGGTAAAGTGAAGTAAAGTAAACCAAACTCTCGGTCCTGGTCCTTACTTTTTTTTCCCGCCCCCGGGACAGGACTGGCACCAGTGAAACCCTTGCAGCGTCTCTACGACGGCCGTTTAGATTTGGACTGGTCCTTACTATTGGTACAAGTATTCCCTGCGCGCGCTTTAAAACCGTGAGTGTTATTGTAGTTTATATTTTCATGAATAATCAATAATCTTCGTCCGCCAAAGCGATTGACGATTGATTGACGACGATTGGCGGGTGGTCAGCTGTTGACACGTGGCTGCTGGTAGTGACAGGTGTCGAAGTAGTGCCGAGCTGACGATGTGATGCTCGGTTTGGTTTATACACCGGGAGCTGAGCTGAGCTGAGCATATATGTCGAGGTGATGCGTGACTTCTGGTCTCCCAACCAGTGAATTGCAACAACCGGCACACGCCTGCGAGGCAGCGACAAGCCGCTCATCACTCTACCGCATCAGGCACCATTCGTCAGCAGCGATAGAACACTCGTCGTTTTGCTGCCGACTGCTGCCGAGACCGCACAGTATCGGGGCGCCCCGGCTTCTTCGCCCAACGCCAAATCGCCAATAAGCAGCTCATTATTCGCCCAGCAGACCCCTCGATTGGCGCGGGATATCCACTACTGAAGTTCTTGATTTGATTGGTCCCTCTCGCGACCCGAGGGCAGCCGCGATCGAGCGGGCGCTGATATGCCTACCGCCGCGCCGCACAGTACCGAACAATCTCATACCGTTCACGCGCCTGCGCCGCCGCCGCTCGTTGCCGGGAACGGCCGTGTGCCGGTTTAGGTGTCGGGCGGACTGAACTTCAGAGAGACCCTGGCGTCAGACGGCAGGCTTCCCCCAGAAGCAGCTCAGTCCCGGCCGAGCCCCCTTCGCTAGCACCACCAACAGCGCGAACCACTCTACCCGCAACTCCCGAACGTCGCCGTGGCGCAAAGCCATCGGGGAATGGCTTGGCAGCATTCTTTCGCCGCTGCACCACACCCGCCGGATTCGAAACGCTTTGTGAAGATGGGCCGGCAGGAAGCGTGGAAAAAAATCGTCTCATATGAGGTGAAGCCTGCTTGCGAAAGAGGGTGGGCGTACTTCTTGAAGCTGGGTGTAGCCTGCTTGCCGATAGATGCTGCAGAACGGGGAACATTAAGAAATGGAAGGGGTAAGGCGGCGTCGAAGGCCCGGCGCCCGGGGAGGAGGGAGGGGGGGGGGGGGGGGGGGGGGGGGGGGCATGCATGTCGAATGCTGGGAAAAAGGGGGAAACATCTGGCTTTCCCCTGACGGCAGTGCCCCGTTGCCATGGCAGGCGTGCATGCAGGTCTGCCTTCACACCCTAATGGACTCAAACTCATCAGCATCCCACCTTCTCTTTTGCCGCGGATTTCTCCACGACCGCTGCGCAGCGCTGCGCAGCGCCTTCCAATTGCACGGCCTGCTGCTGCAGCCTGTGCCCGGCTCAGAAGCCAGCAGCCCCCTCTGCTGGTGCGCCTCCCCCACCCCTTCAATGTGCCGGCGCGTTCTATCGAATGCTACTGCTATCTCCCTTTCATTGGCGAAATGCTAACGGAGCAGCTGTGGCTGGGGCTGTCGTGGGCGGCAGGGACGACACAGAGGGGGTGCCAGCGGGCTTCAGCCATGGAATGGCCGGTAGCGAAACTCTGCGACTCGAAGTGGCGGATATCAGGCTGCAAAGTGCCAAGGGACTCAAGTGGCTGGGCGGCAAGCTCAGTGCACCTGTGCCTGGTGGCCGGACCACCGCGCTGCTGTACCCGGGGGCGCGGCCCGCCGCACGCGCCGAGTGGCCGGAGAGCGTGGTTGCGGGCGGCAGGGAGGCGCAGCTGCCGGTCTCCGATTGCGCCGGCGCCCCCGCCCGCCACCTGGAGGTGCTCCCTGGCGACGCGGAGAGGGGGGGCAAGCTGGAGCTGAGACTGCAGGCTGGAGACAGCACCGCGGAGATTGCCCGCGCGTCGGTCACCATCCAGGACATCTGGCAGGTGCGGGGTCGGCCTTTTGCCGCCTCTGCAATCCCGGTGCCTGTGCATGAGCGGTCAGGCGGTTGCTACTTAGCGCCCTGCGATAGAGTAGGGCTCACCGGCCGCCACTTCTGCTGCCGATGAAAGGCGGGCCAGGGTGCTGAGGTGGGCAGAGAGGGCCGTGCGGAAGACGGCGGAAGCGGAGGGGGCTGCGGGGAGAGGTGGGTTTACATGAAAGATCCGCAGGGCCAGAAGGTGAGCCGATGCTTGAAGTCATCTTTTGATGCAGCGTGGCGCTGTGAGGGGGACGCGGGGGGGGGGGGGGGGGGGGGGGGGGGCTTGGCTTTGGGGAAAGCTGAGAGGTGATGGCGGCCGGCTATGCATCAGATTGGCAAGCTCCTCCTGCGCTTTTGGACGCACCGGCGCCCGATGGCGGTGGCCCCAGGGCGGTCTTCACCCGAAGGTGGCCAGCGGGCTTCAGCCACGATGCAGATCGCGCCGCAACAGGTTTACACTGCGACGCTGCAGGTGCGCTGCCGCCCCCGGTCCCCTCTCCCCGACCCCTTCATACTGGTGGAGAGTTTCCACCCAGTGAGATGGTCCGCCGCGGCGGATGACTCCCCCCTAATCGGCCGAGCATGGCTCTTGCGGCGAACCGCTAGGCAGCTTGTGCCTCGTCGGCGTGCGGACCCCGGCGCCTGGAGGTCGCGGCGGAGTGGGAGTGGCTGCTGGGCCGCATCGCGTCGCTGCACGCGCTGCGGCGCCCGACAACGCTGCTCGCGCACCTGGAGTGGGTGCTGCGGCCCGAGAACGCGACGCCCAGGTCGGACTGCCTCCGCCTGCTCGCCTGGCAGCTGGAGCCGCTCCTCCGCGCGAGTGCCGCGGGGGAGCTGCCTGAGACGGAGGTGAGCGCCGGCAGGCATCCATGTGGAGACCGCTCACCTGCAACGAGATGAGGGGGAGGGAGCGCCTGCGCGCTAGTACAGCCCACGGTGGATCACGCATGCAAAGGGTTCCCGGCTTTATGTGCTGTTATATTAGTTAGGTACTATTAAGCCATTGTCTTAGTTCCTGATTCAAAGTACGAAATAGGACACCATGTGGCCTCAGCCCCAAATTTGGGTAGCTATGATCCGAGTATCAGAAGCTGTCGGTCTGTCTGTCTGTCCAACTTGGACCCCTCCTCCCCCTCCCCCCCCCCCCCCCCCCCACCCAACACCCCTCCATCCCTACCCTCCCCCCCTCGAGGCAAGACCCGCGCTCAGAGCCCCCCCCCCCCCCCCCCCCCCCCCCCCCCCCCCGGGAAACGCCCCATGCCAGGTCACAAGCCTTCAACGGCTTCGCAGCGAGGCGGACGCCCTGCTCGGCCGAACACTGGAGCGGTACCGCTGCCTCAGCGACGATGTCGAAAGCGGCGTCCTGGAGCCTGGGGACACAGCTCCGCAGGTGAGGCCAGGCGGCGCCTGTCGAGCTCTGTGGTCACCCCCCCCCCCCCCCCCCCCCCACCCCACCCCACCCACCCCCCCCCCTCGCCGGCCCCCATCCCTCCCCTTCCCCCACCAATGCGCCACCTCCTCCTGAGCCCGAGCCTGCCAAGCCATGGCACTCTCCACGCGGCGCAATGTTTGCCTGCATAGACGCAGCGCATTGCGCGCTCCTCCCAGCCGGGCTCACCCCAAATGCCCTGCCTCCCAGGTGCCGCCGCCGCCTCCGGCCCTGGCGCCTGCGATGCGGCTGTTCCGCCTTGTGCGCGACCCGCTGGATCCGGGCGACCAGCGGTGGCTACTGGCCCGGCTGGCCGCGGCCGCGCGCTCCAGGTACCAGAGGCTGGAGGCCGACATCCTGGCGTCGGCTGAGGCCGAAGCAGCCGGTGCCGGCAAAGGTGCGCCGCTGCCTTTGAACTGCTAGTTGTCTCATTATTGTGGGGTCATTCAGACGACGGCTACCCTCAACACTACGGATAGCAGCTTATCCCTTCCTACACTACTATTTATATGCGAGTATATAAATGTTGATATATGCAAAGCAGCCAGTCCATTGGGATGGAAGTTCCGCAATTATGATACAATATATTATAATAGGAATACAAAATGTGTTGATAGCTTGTAATTTTTGAAAGAAAACTGACGGATCCATCTGAGTCGTATTGCGATTCGATTTCGGATAGCACAAAGTACATTGTTTGAGTTTGTATTGCCCATTGAGTATGAATTGCTTCAAGTGCATTCTTTGCAGTTTTCGGCCAGGTACCGTAGTACAAGTACCGCCGGTATGAGCAGCGTTCTAATCTTATACGTGTCGGGTAATCCTTATACGGTAAACTCGACGCACATTTAACGCGTATATATACTAGTAAGGATTACCTGGCGCGTTTAGTAAGGGTATTGCAGACATGACGGATGTATTGCAGCAACATTGCAGACATGAAGGATTATATAATCCTTAGCATGTTGTCCAAACAGTAAATTACGATGAAACTTCAGCTATATTAAAAAGAGAGTAGAATCATACCGGAATGGAATAGAAATAGGAAAGAAACGCAAGAAGGGTGGCAAAACACGGCCAGGCACCGTCGTCCAGTTTTTGGCCACCTACGCGCTACTTTTACATACATCGAACGATGTAGATTTCCGCTGTGTGTGAGCTGTGGTTTATCTGGCGCGGCACATTTCGTGGTTCCCGTCACAGCCCTCCCCCCTTTCTTCCCCGTCCGCCCTCTCGTTGGGATGAGGGCGCGAGGCGCTGATGGCCTGCAATGATGCTGACGAGCGCAGCTGTGGATGGCGAAGTGATGTACGGCGCCATGGAGAGAGTCTGCACGGCGGTGCTGCGCGAGCTCGGCATCGAGCTGGCGCTCCACCGCACCGACGTCATGCCCAGCTTTGCCAACGTGGCGTCCACGGCCGCGGCAGAGCACTGCGCCGCCTTGACAGCCCGCCTGGGGAGCGTGCTGGCCGACTACCCGCCGCGTGACCCCTCACCGGCTGTCATCAAGCTGACGCAGGCCGCTGGCAGGCTGCAGGTCCGCCGCCCGGCCACATTCAATGCGACAGTGCAGCCAGCGGCACCTCCGTCCATCCGTTATGCCACTCAGCCGGCCATCGCTCGCCGGCCTTCCTGGCCACCAGCCTGACGAAGTCACCCGCCTCTTCTGTTCAGGCATTCCTGCAGGCGCAGCAGCTGGGCGGGCCCGGCGCTGCTGCCGGCGAGGGTGGATTCGACGCGGAGGGCATCTTTGGCGCGCACGTCCGGCAGTGGGTCGCCTCCAGCACCGCCTTTCTTAAGGAGCGATGCCGTCAGCTGGAGCGGGAGGGCGGGGCGGGTGTGGGCATGGCAGCAACGCCGGTTGCTCCCTGCGCTGCAGTGGTAGCGGACATGCAGCGTATGATTGAGGTACGTTCCCCTCATGGCATTCCGATGATCACTAACATCGCGGGCCTGACCGTGTTGCGCGCGCCCAGGGGGGATGCCCCGTCCTGACCATGTTGCCGTAGCCCCTCCCCTGCCTCGTATCAAGGCCTGGCAAATGGCCTATAGTGAGCCTGGAACGCTCAACCCAGGGGTGTGCGCCGGTTGTGATGCGCAGGCGGAGTGCCGCAAGTACGAGGCGCTGGCGCTCATGCAGCCCGCTCTAGGGATGCACCTGGAGGGGATGTGCGTGAGCGTGCTGAGGGAGGTGCTGGACGCGCTACTACGTGCGTGTGGCGTGGACTCGCTGCTGCGCACCCCCCGGACTCTCGGCCCACAAGCTGGCAAGAGTGGTACTGTGGCCCCACTCACTGAAAAGCCCCCCCCGCCCCCCCCCCCCCCACCCTTTCTGCTTGCCATGCGCTCTTGAATGACCACACCGCCCGACAAGGCGCAGGTGGAAACGTACACTCGTCTAATAATCTTTTGCACGGATTTCCCGACAGCCTCTGACAAAAGCTGTGCGCACATGTGCCCGCCGGTGTTCGGTGCAAAGGTGGGGACGGCAGCAGCGGCGCGCCCACGACCGCCAACCTGGGCAAGAAGCTGAAGGGTTTCCTCGGCGGCAGCGGCAGAGGGCGCCGCAGCGGCGTTGGCGGCGGTGTCCGTGCGCCCCCGGCGGCAGTGGCGGACATCCCGGGGCGGGGAAGCGCCTCCCGGGGCGGCAGAAGCTGCGGTCCGCCGTATGCGCCGTCGGCGACAGAGACGGTGCTGCTCAACTCGATGCGCCGGCTGCTGGTGTGGCTGCCGCAGCTGGAGGAGATGTTGGTAAAGTGGTGCGGGGGCTACAGGTCAGCCGCGGCTAGCGGCGTGGGCAGCCTGCGGCAGCGCGGCCTCGCGGCATCTCGTGCTGGGGAGGACAACTTCCCGGCGCGCTTCTGCGGCCAGTTTCAGCACGTGAGCTACCCACCCGTACATGGCTGCCTCTGCTTTGTGCCCGTGCACTCGCCAGATTGTGGAGCATGCCCCGGTTACCTCTCCCCGGCCATCGGGCGGTCCCTGCCCAATCACTCGACAAGAGGTAATCCTAGTTTGGGAGCCAGCACGTTAAAATACCGACACTGCGAACAAGAGCGGCTCCTGCCCTGTCAGAGGTCAAATGTAGGCGACACTATAGCGGAACTATAGCGAACGTTCTTATGCGTTGCATCCAAGCCCGGCTTGAGGCTCCTGATACGGGTTCTTACGGATGCGTCGGCACCCGTGGTGGGAGTGTAATGTTTTGGGTCAAGCGACTGACATCGGGCGCCTCGCGCTCACCCGCCCCGTGCCTGCAGCTCATGTCAACACTGCGATCAGTGAACGGGGAGGAAATGCGCAGCGCTGCCAAGCGGCTAGCGCACGAGGTGGAGGGCGCCGCCCCGGACTGCCTGAAGGAAGCGCTGACGTGCAGCCCCGCAGTAGACTGCCCTGAGGTCTGCCCCCCCCCCCCCCCCCCCCCCAGCCCCATCCTCCGCTCCTTCATGCTGCAACCACATCAGCCGCCAGCCAGCCGTGCCTGGCCGCTGCTCCCTCCGCGAGACCGCCCGCCACACGCCGCACTTGCCGTGCTCAGGCCGATGAACGACGGGCGATTGTATGGTCTGGCGGCCCAATGCAAGAACCACTCGAAGTTTCGAAATGTCTCGCAACTTTATTCCCGCTTAGCCTTTGATGCTAACAGGCCCGGCGCACGAACCCGCATAAGGTCCACAGATTTAATAGTGCTCAGCGTGCGGCCCGCTGAAGGCCAGGCAAGAGCCTTTACATCCAGCTGTTGGCTCGGCTCACGGTTCGACATGCTCAGCGGCCTCAGGTGTGTCGGTGCGTTGGAACACCTGGCTGTGTGCCGGCTCAGTTAGCCTGCCTGGTTTCGGCTGCAAAGGCGCCGCTCCGGCGGGGGCAGCGAGTTTCTGTGTACACGGCTGTGTGGAGAAGCGCAGACGAGGCAAGGCGGCTGCTGCGGCGTGCGTTCCAACAGGCTGCGCCTCCCCTGTCGCCGTCCCGTCACCCGTCATGTCATCAGTGGTGGCATGTGCTGCTGTTCCCGGCAGGCGGGGGACCCGGGACCCGGCGATCGTCTCGCGCCGCTTCTGCACAGCGCGGACGCGGCGCTCACCAGGCTGCGCGGTGAGGTGGACGAGCGCGTGCTGGTGGAGCTGACGCGCGGCCTCTGGCACCACACGGGGTCGCGCCTGTGTGCAGCGAAGGAGCAGCTGGAGTGTACCGCAAAGACCCAGCAGGTGCGTCGCCGCATTGCGCCTCTCAGCAGGACAGCTCTTCCCTTATTCCCACGCCATGACAGAATCTAGAACTACCGCGACCGCAGCCACGATCTAGCTTCGCCCAGGGTTTGCTATACCTTGTCGTTTTTGCAGAATCCCCCCCCCCCCCCCCCCCCCCGTGCACGGAATCTCGGAGATCCATGGTGCAAAGCAATTTATAAAAACTTCACCAGCGAACCACATGAAAATGTTGCGGGAAGGCCGAGCGGGAAAAGGGTGGGACGGGTACTGCCGGAGATGTACTCGTGTCCTCGTACTTGTAGCTGTACGATCGCTCCGCCGTGTACAGATACTGCTGGACGTCAAGGCTCCAAACAGGTTGCCGGGGGGGAGGGGGGGGGGGGGGGGGGGGGGGGCTTCTGGACCCTAAACCAGCCAGACAAGTAACCTTCCCTGCGCATTAGGCTTGCACGGTGCGATGCACATCCAGCCGCATCGGATATCCGGCGTGAAGTATGCTCTGGGGACCTAGCGCTGAGCTTTGCTGCTTTAGGGTTGCGGTGGCTATGACTATGTATGAATAGGGAATGATGCCGGCGCCGTCTCGTCCGCGATTTACGGAAGGCGGATGCGTCCCTGCTGTGGTAGACCTCCAGCCACTCATTCTCACGGGATCCAGGATGTGCCCAATAACGACCGGGACGCTGGCAATGCGCAGCATTTTGGCATCACCCTGTCATCTAGTTCTCATTCCACGCTGTGCTCCTGGAGCCCCCGTGTGCACAGGAGTCGTGCGGGGTGCACGTCAATGCGGGCGCCTTGTTGGAGGCGATCAACCACTTTTTCAGGGGCTTCCTGAACGGATGCAGCAACCTGAAGGAGGGGGATCTCAACATGCCAAAGAATGTCGAGGCCGCTCATTTCAAGCTGCGGTGGAAGGGCACAGACCAGGTGGACAAGTCGTTCTCGCAGTTCTGAGGAGCAGCAGCCAGAGAAAGGACCTCACTATTCGCGCCCCCGCTTCGACGCGATTGTGCTTATTGCCGGCGCCTCTCGTCCTCCTGCTTACCCTGTGCCAGAAAGGATGTCACTCGAAGGTTCACTCATGCTCTGAGCATGTGGAACGAGAGGGGAAACTCCGGGGGGGGGGGGGGGGGGGGGGGGGGGGGGGCAGTGCGCCAACCATAGCAGTAGCAACCTCATGATTGCCGACCAATTGTTGGCTGTGGTTGCGACCGTATACCCATGTTGTGTACAGTCCTGCGGAGCTCTGCCGTTGACCAACTCATTTGGAGAGCTGGGCATCAGCATGGCAGCAGCCGGCGCTCTAATGCCTGTACTAATGCCTTCATAGCTGCAACAGACCAGATTGCTAGGAGACAACTTTAATTACAATATTGTCGTCGCACAAAACTCATCGCGAGTTTCTGTTCCAGCCTGAGGCATTGAACACACATGTTGTGCGCACTCACAGCCAATCTACGCCATCCATCTTGACAAAGCTACCAGTACTTGCTGTATTCGCGATGATTAACCAGTTATGGTACTTTGGCGGCAGGGTGTGATAATACAAGTGCTCGTACGAGTATGCCACGTCTCCAAATCCAACATATGCCCACCCACGTACAAGCAGCTATATGGTCAGGGTTCTCATCTAGCGTCCTGCAGCGTAACCGCATTTGGGGTGCTTGAGCCTGCCGGTAAATCGCCATCAAACAACTTGTAGTTAAGGATTAGATCTTTCTGATTTTGGTTTGGTGCATGACGACCGGGACAACCAAAGACCTACCTTGTCGGCCAGGGTTTAATACCCTGGTGGCGACCCCATATAGGGCACCTAATCGTCTAGGGTTTCTTGCCCTAGTCACAGTCCTAGGCAGGGCACGAGGATATCTACAGCCAAGCCCTACCTGAAGTTTGTGGCGAAGTGTAGGATTTCGTGGCAATGTGTACAGCTGCTCCACTTGGGCATCGGGACTTCGTGGCAATATGTACAGTTGCCCACTCTGGCAGCTAGGCTTTGCGGCGAGGTGCACGGCTGCGTCCTTTGGCAGTTGGGTTCTGTGGAGCATTGTATTTGCAAGGGCGAGATGCTCATGCTGGCAGCGACACCACAGTGACCGTGTGGACTTTAATTAATCTGAAATTCCTTGAAAAATGCTGTGGAAAATTGCATTTTGGCTGGTAGGTGTGTGTATCGCTAGGAGGCGGCACATGCCAAATGTTGCTGGTCCGTGGTCATCCACAAACATAACGCTCTCGCGCAACCGAGTATGGGGCTTAGACACGCACTTGGCGCAAAGCCACGCGCCCGACATGGGTGGGGCCGCACATGAGGCAGTGAGGGCACATGAGGCAGTGAGGGGCAACTTGGATGATCATCTTTGGGGATTTTTTCCGGGGCCCCAAAAAATCGTTTTTGATTTTGGACGCAGATTTGAACGAGGAATTGCGTGGTATTTTTAAAAAGTTTTTCTGAGCAAACCCTGAGAAGTTACAGCGCTTTAAAGCCAAGGGGTTGTTGCTGAGCGTGGCCGACACTGATGCCATGCCAGTATCGCAACGCGACATGTACTAGCCGCCGCCCAGCCGGCTGCACCCCAACCAAATGAACCCGAGCAGCCCCTCGCCAATGTGTTTCCTCACGGGTTCATGGCCATCCCGCCGTTTGGTTGTCTATTCACGCGCGTCGGCGTGTGCGTGATACCGACCCTGGTTTTGGTGCAGTTGCCATGCGACGCCCATCCACACACCAAGTGCAGCGTGACACCCTAGTCAATGGTCTTTAAGCTTCGGTTTGAGCCACTCGTCATGCAGGTCTTATACAACCCTCTGAGATTCCAGGGTTTCATCTCATATACCCTACGTTCAGGTACCCTAGACTTCTGAAGTCTTGAGACTGCCGAAAAGGGACCCCAAACTTATGTGGATGGGTGTAGTATTAGTAGCGCTATCACTAAGATGACAATAGTCAGGGCTGAGCCTCCGCACATTTCGATTGCCGAACGAACGTTTGCGACATATTTCGCGAACTAGGGCGTTATGCGAAACCTTAGTGAGGTCGGAGGGTTTATACGAGCGGACATTCGCGATTGTTTGCGAGGAATTCGTGATTCCTCGCGACATGATTGAGCCGTGGGGGGCGGCGACGAGGCGCCCCCCTTCTAGGCAAGGGCCACGGGGCACCACGCTCCCCCCCCCCCGCCCCCGCCCGCCGCCGCCGCTGCTACATGCCGTCATACTCAATTGCCTCGCTTGCCATGTGCTCACTCGATCTCCTGGCAAAGTCATAACTCAGAAGCTCTAAGCACACCGAATACGACGCCTGCTACCCATTCGCCCGTTCTACTCTTCCAATCTTTTGCATTTGTGTAGTGTAGCTCAGCACGTGGGTACAATACGGTACCTGCCCACTTGTGCGCTACCGAACCGCCACAGTTTAGTACTTGGTAGATGTAAGCAACAATTCGCTTACACTTCGCGACGCGACGCTTCGTGAATACATAGCGAGTCTCGCGGCGATTGCGAAGGCTATATGAGCGAAATCACGGAACTGTAAGCGAACGAATTTTCGCGACCGCTCGTTCGCGAAATTTCACCGAACAACTCGCGAAGGATTAGGCGAAGAATGAAGTACACAAATAATAGCAGTATAGTAGAACATAAATGAAAAACGTGGAAGGTTGCCAAAACAAGGCCAGGGCAAGCACCACCATTGAAAGTTTGTAACGCCTACGGGCTGATTGTTATTATTCTTGGACTTCGTGTGCGGATATTTGTACTTCATTCATACGCACTTTGTCTCGTAGTGCTGTCACATCATCAATGATCGTCGCCAGTAACGATCTAAAGTCCTAAACTTGTTTATGGGGCTTCTCATCAATGTCAATTGTGTTAGTGCAACTTGTACGGTCCGTTGGTGGTTTCAACCGGTCAAATTATCGGCACCACCAGGTTTCGATACGGGCTGCCCCATCGCCCGCGAGGCCTGCGTTCCCGGTCGGGGAGCTACTTAGAATAGCTAGCGCGAGCTCGCCCTCTATCTTCCAGCTCGCTTCCTTCGGCAGCGGCTTCGCGTACTTTCTTTCGCGGGGGTCGCAGAGGCTGATAAAGTCGTCCGCACCGAAGATCTCGTTCCGGGTAGTAAATCGTCTTGCCACGCACATGCGTTACATCATCGGCAACGACTGGCATCTCAGTCCCCGGTAATGTGGTTTTCTTGACTCGTGCGTTCGAAGTCGCTCTCCGTTTTTGCCTTGCTGGCTTTGCAGCTGGGGTGTTTTCGGGGTGGCGATGCGCACAATATGGAATTGGAACCGGGGGTCCCCGTTTGGGGGGGGGGGGGGGGGGGAGGGGGGGCTTATTATACCTCATCACCCGAAAGCCGAGACGCAGTACGAAGTTTCTTGGGCTCCCGCAATGGAGCACCCTCTCGCAGTACACTTCCGCATTGGTCAACTCTTGAGGTTAGGTGTGGCAGACGCGCTCGGTACCATGGCCGTTACTGGTCACGGTTGTCAACGGCGGCATCTACGTCTACCGCAATAAATCGGCGCCGACGAATAGGACGCCCGTGTCGTTAAGGCGGCCGTTTGCCGTTCTGCAAGACGCTTCAACTCGGTCTGCATGGCATCGCGGCATCGACGGTCGCTGTGCGTGGTAGCTCACGGAGCTACCCGCGTATTTAGCTTGTTACGGGGATGCCGCCGCTCATGCGCATGTGTTTTGAGAGGGCTCGTTGCCCTCGCCCTCACCGAGCCTTGGCAACGTTTGCTATGACGGTTGTATTGGGGAGTGTTTGCGCGGTTCAATCCATCGCGTGTCCGACACTCTCCATTGCAACTTCGTCGTCACAAGAACCACGACAGGCTGGAGTTGCCCGCCGGGGGGGGGGGGGGGGGGGGGGGGGGGCAGCTTTGCCACTTGGGCTACCCGACGTGGTGCCCGCAACTGTCCCTTTCCGCCTCCGGGTTTGTGCCCGCGGCGGCCATCGGCGGCCGCCTCACAACAACCCTCACCCCGCTGGCAACATTGGCAACGTGACGGGTCGGCGTACTAGGCTACTAGAACCTCTATACGCTGGCCAAGCCATGACTTCTCGACTCCTTGAACCTGTACCGCCACGCCGCGAACTGCTCCGGGGGCAGCTCCGCCACTACGCGATGCGCGGGTGGCGCGCTCCATGGCGTCATCGCGCGATTGCTTTATTGCATGTTCGTGGTCGGCGGTCGTCGGTGGTGGAGCAGCGGAAGCGGCCTTGCCACACTCCGCACTGCGAGACCCGCGGATTCTTGGATCGTGCGACGACCGGGGACGGAGCCCCACGGGAGGCTTCTCAAATAATACTCGTAGTCCCGGTAGCACCTGCTAGCGCCGCCGGGCATCAACCATTTACGGGGGGCTGCTAGAAATAATTCCAATCCGACCTCGGCCTTGCGTAAATTCCGAGATTCCCTACGGATGGGGAGGAGGGTATGTACGGCTTGGACGGGGGCAGCCTGCTCGCGAGGGTTGTTCGAAATAAATCGTGTTTTTGTACATCGGTGCGACCCGCCTGGTAGGGGGGGGGGGGGGGGGGGCGATGCAATACTATGCACGGCCTTGCACGGTAGTGGTTGTAATAAATCCACCAAGCCGTGCACGGGGCCCAGGAAGCCGCCTGCGGGCGGAGACCTCGGCCATGAGCGTGGGATGGCTATCGCGCGTCGGGCGATCCGGCATTGGCGAACTGCGCAAGATCGTAGAGGGAGTGTTTCCCCCGCTTTCTCCTCCGACCTTCTCGGCGTCCGAGGACACCGCTGGTAGCAACTCAAGGCGGGGGACGATGTCGGCAGCGAGACGACCGGGCGGCCTAGCTGCTTGGCCATCGCCAGCGGAGCGCAACGATGGAGCATGCTGCGAGTTCCGGGGCATAGAAACGGTGGGAACACGCATATACGGGCGGTCACGTGGTCGCGTGTGTGTACGGACGTGCGTCGTGCACATCCAGTGCGGGTGGCGAATACATGCTAGCGCCATGTACGCGTGTCATCACCCACGTATGAAACACTAAGCGTGCACGCGTTAAGTGAAGATGATTTTATATTAGTACCGTACTGCAATACAGCCACGTGGCATGCAGAGGCCCCGCCTTACGCGCTTTAAATCGCGGACCTTATGCGGGTTGGTCAGGGGCGGGCCCTTCCTTGATTCCGGGAAAAAAATATCTTGTCAAGACGAGAACTCGATTCACTTGTAACAAATTGTCGTTCTACCCGTCGTGTTGGCACGATATCCCCTACAAACCAAAATTTTCCGCCTTCGTGTGGTCGGCACGGCTGCCGATAACCCACGCTCGCAATCGTAAACGATCCGCGTGTAGGCGAGCAAGACCAGACTTGATTGCATGCTTGAAATGATTTAAAACTGTTTATTATGGAGTTTTCCAGCTATGTTAACTGTCCTAGTGCATCTCATACGGTATGCGCTGGGGTCCCAACCGGTTAAAGTTACCGGTGCCACCATGTTTATTCAATACATACGGGCCGCCCCATCGCCCGTGAGCCCCGCTTTCCCGGTCAGGGAGCTACTTATGACAGCCACCACCACCAGCCCAATACCCATAAAACGGCGCTCCTTCCGTGTAAAGCATAAAGTACCAGCCCTTGGTGGCGGACCCCAAAATCCAAGGCTGGACGCGTTCGATAGAAACTATACCCGTCATCCTTAGCCGCAGCGGCACCATGCTCAAACTCACGCGGAAAGAAATCCAACGCCTCACGGTTCTCCACTCCCCGAACCCCCCCCCCCCCCCCCCCCCCGGCCCCCCACACACACACACCATTACCTCCCGCCGGCGCCGCTGCGATCCGCCTCTGTAGAAACCTCCAAAGACACTCAATGGGATGGCTGCATAAACTCCTCCGCATATCCCGAAAGTTCCTCAAACCCACCGTGACCAAGTCGAGTACCTCTCACAACCCTACCGCCTCACACACCCACCATTATTAACAACCACGCTTCCGCAGATCACCTTTCACGACACCCCCGCTACGGCATTGGGGCCATACCAAGCGGCACGGAAGGAGGTGGGGGCGCGGGCGAGAGGGGGGAAGGTTGGAAGCTACATCCGTAATCCCTGGGGTTCCCGCAGCGATTGGATAAAGCGGGTCCTAAAAGCAACTCGGCTTGGGCGCGCGATGGAGGGCAGCAAGTCCGCACCTTTTAATGGTCATATTGGTAATATTGAGGTTTGATTGCACCGGGCTATTCTATCACCGGTACTGGTAACGTTAAGACTCTAGTTTGAATGCTAGAGCTACCAGTACTCGCAGTACGCGTACCGCTTGGACTTCCCGATGTCCAGCGGCGCTAGCGACGGCATGCGACAGCCCTGCTACATGACTCACCCGCACCACGAGGGGTGTCCACCTTCTGCCTTTGCGCCGGCTGACCAGCTAGCGCAACCCACCCACCCCGCTATGCTACCCTTTTCAATGCGGACAGTACGCCCTGTGGGCCTACTCACAACCAAAAATGTAAGAGATTCACATCTTTGGCAAAGGAGGCCCCACAATCGTTAATTTCAATTTAGTTTTCTATTTCAGTCAGTGTAATCTTGCCTTCGCATCCTTTTTGGCAGAACCAGACACGAGTTCATGTTTGAAATTACTGTACTACAGTACCCAGGTACCTGTCGGAAATTAATAACCTACGTATCGGCCGGGAATGCGCTGGCGTGGTTAATTCGGGGATGGTCGGACGGACGTTCAGCCTATTCGGTAGTTGTCACTACTGGCCCGCCGCGCAACGATGACACTTTAGGTCGCTACGATGAGGTAGGCTACCGCAGCACAGCCACAGCAACCATTTCGTCCGCACCTCCGAGGCCGTATACGAGCAGTAGATTATCTCCCCCCCCCCCCCCCCCCCCCCCCCGCCCACTACTGGCGCACGCCCTACGAACCAGCAAGCAACTCGGAGGCTTCTGCGGCCACAGAAGCGTACACCTCTCCGAAAAGTACCTTCCCGCGGTTCATCATGGTAGCGGCCGCGGGCTCATCTGCCCGCGCGCGACGCGCCAGCAGGCGGTCAGAGAGCAGGGATACCAACATGAGTACCCGTACGAGTAAGTCGAGAGGGTTGCGTCACCGCGAGGACGAAGGCCTCGACTCCTCGGCTGCTGCGCGATCGGAGTCCAAGCCGGCAGACGCACACCCGCAGAGCGCTGAACCCAGCAGCAGCCGACCCGGCACCCGCCCCGTGTGGACCTTTTCCTCCTCGGGCTGGCTGTTTGTGTACCACTTCGGTGCGCCCCCCGCCCCTCCTGCTTGCTGAGCCACTCCGCTGAATACGGGTACGGGTGTGTCGGTCATGCGAGTAATAACTACGGGTACTGGGTAGTCAGTACTCCCACGACGGGTATCTGCAGCAGGTGCCCAGACAATCTCCGCGCCACTTGCACAGACGACCGAATGAACGGGCTCCCCCACCTGCCGCAAGCAACCCGCGAGTGCGGTCGCCCATGACACCCGGCGTCCACAACTTCCAATTCCATCGTCTGTCAGCATATCTACGACCACGGGGTATCTTGGATGTGCATATACAAGCGAGAGTAGCGATAGAACTGCCTCTGTGAAAGTCCTTTGCTGTGAGCCTGTCTCAGCCCCCTCCTCCCTTACTGCGGGAATCTCCGCACCCTGAGCTCTTGCATATGCCCATCCCCACAGGCGTGATAAAGAGCCTGAAGGAGATGAACCTGCACCAGTGCGACCCCCCCCCCCCCCCCCCCCCCCTTCTCTCTCTCCTCTCTGCCCTAGTGCGCTCCCCTAGTGCACGAAAGAAGAACGTTGTCGGGTGGCAGGGGTATCCATTTGATGGAAATGGGGGCAGCAGCCTCGCTGACCGCGCGCATTATGTGCTGCCTCTGCGCGCCTTAGCAACATCTACACAATCGCCACCTCGGGCGGCTCCTGCGCGGGCGCCTTCCTGCGCATGGACACCGACATTGACGAGGTGGTGCGTTTTATCGTGGGCTGCGCCGTCACGGCGCGCAGCTCCTGGACCGGCCTCTTCCACCTGAAGGAGTACCTGCGCGGCGCCATCCGGCGCTTCTCCTCGGAGGACCTCCCCGCCAAGCTACGTGGCAACTACGAGGTCTCAGGTGCGCCACGCCCCACCCAACTCGCGTCCCTTTGAACCCTAGGGACCTTAGGTTGTGGGGCCGCCCTCTGAACCCCCCCCCCCCCCCCCCCCCCCCCTTTTCCCCTTGTGTTGCGCCGGCAGTGACCAGCTTGCCATGGCTGAGGAACCGGCGGGTGAAGGACTGGGCAGACATGAGCGAGGTGGAGGCCGCCATCCTGGCCTCCTCCTGCGCGGTGCCCTTTGCCGGGCTGCCCGTGCGGCTGCCCGGCATCGGCTACTGCATCGACGGCGGCGTGTCGGACTTTCAGCTGGCGCGCGCCCTGCTGCTGGGCAGCTCCTACTTTGCGTACCACGACGACGCGTCCGTCACCGTGTGCCCCTTCTACTGCAGCCGCGCACACATCCGGCCCTCGGCGTACGTGCCCGTCTGGTGGGCCTTCCTGCCGCCGCCACCGGAGGAGCTGTGGAAGGTGTACGAGCTGGGGCAGCGAGACGCCATGGCGTGGGTGGCGCAGAACCACGGGAAGAACCACCTCACTGCGTGCCCCATCCCCGAGGTGCCGCTGCAGGCGGAGGTCTCCATGGTGCAGGTGGGCCTGGCAGGGCGTCAGCCCCTCATGAACCTAAGACTAACAGGTTTACAGCCGAATTGTCACATATGGGTCATGGAGACACAGCACTTGAAAACCTAAAACCCAAATGAAACCCAACTGAAAACCTAAAACCTAACACCTAACACCGGACATTGAATCCCAAACCCTTTTACATGCCCCCCCCCCCCCCCCCCCCCCCCCCCCCCTTTCACCCCTCCCCGTTGCCCTCGTCCTGGTTCTCATGGAATGCGTAGAGAGTCCCTGGGTGGTGTACGCGGCTGGCGGCAGCTTGGCGGGCCATGGAACAGGGTTTAGGGTATGTTCCTAGGTTTGGAGAATATACCTTGCATAATTTGGGCTGTTCGTTTCAAACATCGCAGGTTTAGGGTCCAAAACGGGCGGTGACAATGTCAAACCCTAATACTATGTCCTCTCCAGCCCCGACATGCCTGCGGCATGGGATTAGGTCCTTAGGGTACACATGGGTTCACTCTGCAGATGCCTGCGGGCGCGGGTATGCTGACGCCTGCGCTACTGCTTGCCGCGGCTGCTCAGGAGGGCCTGAGCCTGATCGAGAGCGAGCTGGAGGAGATGGGCCAGGACATGGCGGCGATGACGGCGGAGGCAGTCTCGGGCATGTGCTCCCTGTGGCGCAGCCTGCTGCAGAGCCTGGGCTGGACGCTCGTGTACTGGGAGCTGGCGGCGCACACCTTTGTGTCGGCGGTGGCGGCCAGCCTGGCGCCGCTGCTGCCCAAGAGCCTCAAGGCGGGCGGCTCCACCTTCAAGGCCTGGTGAGCCCCCCCCCCCCCCCCCCCCCCCCTCCCCACTGACTCGCATCATACCTCGTGCTTCTCTCCCATGTGCTTGCAGTGTGTTCCCAAGTGTGGTGTGCGCCCCCCACCCTTCCCCACCCTCGGGCCGCCCCTCGATCATTCCTGACAGAATGTAGGGAGTAGGGTTTACGACGGTTTGTATCAAACCCTAGAACTAATTTGTATCCAACTCGAGAACTAAAAAACAGCGCCCAAGACATGTGAATACCTCCCTCTGGGCGTAGCGACATTCCTGACTTATCCATTACACCCATCGCATTGGGAAATCAGTTCATCTTGAGTAAAGTGACATGATGGAGTCGCAGCTACGAATGGTAGAGGTGCCTCTGCGATGTTGCTGGTCAGGGTCGGATCAAGGGCAATGGGGTAAGTATCAATAATCATGGTATCCAATTACCAGTGTATTGATCAAGATAATCATGATGCGATTTATGATGCCATGCAATCCGGGTTTTAATGACCGGCGCAGTTGATGAGTCATCTCTTAATGACCAAGGTCGTTATGGATCGGGCGGTGAATGAAGGCCCAACTTCACTTGTTGTCCGATTTGATAGACGCATAAAATGGCACCAGCGGATATTGTTTACCGGTCTACCTCATGCTTCTCATCAGCTGAACTTTGATTGGCCCTTTACGCGAACCTTCACCTCTCCCTGCCCTGTTGATATTGGTCCTGATAGTCTCTGATGGGCCTTTTGCACTTCACAGCAACATGGGCATCCTTTGACTTAAGGGTTGAGTAGGATTATGAGCCAACCATAGGATTTTCTCAGGTAATGGTAGCCTCCCCGTGCCGACTTCCATGCCTCTCATCCACCTTGTTTGCCCTGCCCCTGTTGGCAGGAAGCGCTGCGGCACCCTCTCGCTGCAGATCACCTCCCCCTCGGTGCTCCTCAAAACAGTGCCCGCCGTCGGCAGCCGCATCCGCATGAAGATGGAGACGCTCGAGACGCTGTTCCACCTCTCCTTCTTCTTCCGGTTCCTGTGGTTCCTCAAGGACCAGCAGCAGGCGTGAGGCGCGCGCTCGTGTCCCGCGGCGCCCCGGACTTGTGTTATTGAGACCTGTTTATATAAATGTTTCCGATCTCCGCGGCGCTGTCAATGATTGTAATATGCGATTGTGATATGATATGCGTTCTGTGCGTCTGGTTGTCACTGGGATTCACTTATCTGAGGAAGCGTTTCATCTCGGATGGCATGGAAGATGACATGCATGCGCCTGTCCCCCCCCCCCCCCCCCCCCGCCCCGCGCCCCACTTCTCTCCCACTTCCACGATCAATGCACACGCTTGAATGAATGTCCCATAGCGTGCGTGAATCTACACCTGGCTTTGATTGGCGCAGCATGGACGCGTCGAGGGACCCTCCCCTCTTATCATTTGGACAGGGAAGAAATGCGTGCGCAGATAGAACAAAACACTGGTAACCCATCCGCCAGCGCCAGGCTAAATGCAGGTTTCACTGGTGGATATGTACGTTCAGGATGCCTGCGGACTTGACACACGTGCGCAGCCCAGAAAACGTCTGGCACCGCTGATTACAATGCCATAGGGGCGAGCGACCAGTTTGATGGGGGTTAACCTTAGAAAATGGACGGCCCGCCATACTAGTGGTCCTACGAAGACTCGGGCGGCTGGGGCTGTCAGCCCGAGGGTGGGGGCGGCGGCGGAGGGGCTCCGGGTTGCTGCTGGGCCGGGGCGCCCGGTGGGGGCCCTGGGGCACCCGGGGGCGGCCCTGGTGCGCCCGGAGGCGGTCCAGGGATGGGCTGGGAGGAGGCGGGCGCGCCCGGGGGAGGCCCCGGGGCTCCGGGCGGCGGGCCTGGAGCGCCCTGCGGCGGCCCCGGCGGTGGCGGCATGCCGGGCGGGGGTGGCCCGTGCGGTGGGCCGCCGTACCCAGGAGGTGGCGGCATGAAGCCTGGATGGGACACAGGCATATGACGTTCAGAGCTGACCAGCAGTCACGGGCACGGGGATTTCACACTATGCGGTGGCCTGGGGATGACATCTTGGCGAAGAAGTACGGCGTGTCCAACAAATCGGATTCTGACCGAGGAGTAGCTAAACTGTCTGTAAAATCGAATATATACGTTTTAAGCCCAATCCTCGCAGCGAAAATGCCTTCCTCCACTCCTCGACCTTTACTTACGGGTCTGTAGTCGCTAGTACTCATCGTCAGCTCGTAACAGGCGGAGACATTTGCACCTCCCCTACTCGAACCCGTGCCGAGCTGCGGTGCCACGAATCCACATATGGCGCTCGAGTTCCGGTACCATTTGGCCGTGCTCCTGCGAGACCGCGACCCACGAGCCATCCACTCCTTCCCGACCCGTAGTCCCCCCCCCCCCCCCCCCCCCCCCCCCCCACCGAACTCCCCACTGGC
Source organism: Tetraselmis striata (assembly GCA_006384855.1). NCBI lineage: Eukaryota > Viridiplantae > Chlorophyta > Chlorodendrophyceae > Chlorodendrales > Chlorodendraceae > Tetraselmis > Tetraselmis striata. Next base: position 173,104 of record VCJN01000810.1, read on the forward strand.
TCCGCCGCGCCAGGCAGTGGCCGCAGAACGCGAGAGATCGGGCACTCGCCGGCCCCGAATTATTCGGAGTGGGTTTCGGCGCTAGTTTTGCAGTTCCATCGGGCTTGGCGGCGACAATAAAAAGATTCCCGGATTTACCGGGACAACATGCGATTCAGCGCGATCAGAATCGGGTTTATTTAAGATACCTGAATCTTGCAAGATTCGCCACCCCCAAACATCATCACATTTCCCACACCCCCCGAGCTGGCCAGCTCCAAAACCAGCGTTGATTAGGGCAGCATAGGTTAGGAAGGAGGTGGGAGGGTGGCGAAGGTGGGGGTGTACCTCTGGGTGGTGGGCCGCCCCAAGGCGGCGCCATGGGCGGCATCCCAGGCGGCGGCATCATGCCTGGGCGGGGCGGCATTGCGCCCCACGGAGGCGGCGGCCCATAGCCTGCGTGCGAGTACCAGGATGGCAGTGTCAGAAGCAGCCAGGACCATTAACGGCTTTCGTTTGGTGGGCCCCAGTGGAGCAAAAAATGAGCGCCGGCGACGAACCGCACGCATACGGTAGCGACTGCAAGGACAGGAAATATCGCATCTTGCAGGGTATGAGGGTTTAAAAATTAAAAAACCCCAGAAACCCTAAAAATACAAAAATCGAAAAGAGCCCAAAACTAATCGAATCCATAAACCGGGTCACAAGGCTGGGCGAACAGACAGCTACAGGGTAGTTGGTAGCCTGCGGCCCTGCCCAGGAAATATACAGCATGTATGCGAGTACAACCAGCTGTAAAGCATTGCTGGTGGGTGTTCGCTGAATACCAGGTACCGTACGGGTCATGCAACAAGCTGTGTGGGTTCCGGAGGGGAGTGGGGGTGGCTCTCACCAGGCATGCCGGGCGGCGGGGGCATGCCCTGCGGCGGCCCCATCCCCGGGGGCGGCCCCATGCCGGGCGGGTAGTTGCCGGGGCCTGCGAGTCAGCACCCACCCGCAGACGTCAGCCACACAGCCAGCGAATCAGCCACAGCGAGGCAGCAGGCTGCTCCCCTTGTAGTAACCCCCACGGGCAGGACATTGCCCCCCGGTATCTCTCCTGCCCAATACTACCACCGATTGGGGATCCGAAACCTACTTAACTGGAAACCCTAAACAGCGATAAGGGATTCCAAAAATCCTGAAAACCCTAGACTTGATTTTTCCCGCAATGAAACGCATTCACTCAGATGCATCTCTGTGGTCAATGAGATTGAGCAGCGTTTTGAATGTACATCAATGATTAGTCATAAATGATTATTTTTGTTAATTTTTAGTTCCTCTCACCCCACGCACATGCATTCCCCGGCATGCAGTTTGGGGCCTCTGCAGCAGCTGGGCGGGGGCCGTACCCGGCTGCGGGACCTGCCGCGGCGCGGTGGCAAACATGGTGTGCGGGCGGTGCTCGGAGGCCATGTTGGCGCGCTGCTGCGCCGCCAGCAGGCGCTCCGCCGGCGTGCCGTGCCGCTCGCCCTTGGTGTCCTTCTTGAAGGCGTAGCTCACAGTGATGGAGCGGTTACTCAAGTACTGCGTTGACAGAGGCAATCCGGGGGAGAATCCAGGGCATATGGAGGGTTTAAACTAGGGTAAGAATCCTGTACCGCACCGTGGAATATCTCTGGATTGGGCTGGACGAGTGGGGTGGCTGCTAGCGTGTATGTGTGTGAGTGAGTGTGGGGGGGGGGGGGCGGGGGGGGGGGGCAGCCCACCTGCCCATTCATGGCCTCGATGGACGTGTCCGCCGCCTCAAAGCAGTCGTACGAGATGAAGCCAAACCCGCGCGAGTTGCCTGCCAGTTGCAGTTGAACAGTCCAGCGCGGTTGAACAGGCCAGGCAGTCAGCTATGAGAATGGCCCCTCCATATCGAATGTGGGGCAGACTGAGATGGTCCCCCCCCCCCCCCCCCCCCCACACCACCACCACTACCACGCACACGCAGGCGAATCATTTCTGTATCTGGATAAATTTAAGGGCACGGGGATGCCGTATGTAGGCGGGGCGTCACAGACGGGGCAGGCTGAGATGCTTGCATCCCCCCCCCCCCCCCCCCCACACCACCACCACTACCACGCACACGCAGGCGAATCATTTCTGTATCTGGATAAATTTAAGGGCACGGGGATGCCGTATGTAGGCGGGGCGTCACAGACGGGGCAGGCTGAGATGCTTGCACCCCCCCCCCCCCCCCCCCACACCACCACCACTACCACGCACACGCAGGCGAATCATTTCTGTATCTGGATAAATTTAAGGGCACGGGGATGCCGTATGTAGGCGGGGCGTCACAGACGGGGCAGGCTGAGATGCTTGCACCCCCCCCCCCCCCCCCCCCCACACCACCACCACTACCACGCACACGCAGGCGAATCATTTCTGTATCTGGATAAATTTAAGGGCACGGGGATGCCGTATGTAGGCGGGGCGTCACAGACGGGGCAGGCTGAGATGCTTGCACCCCCCCCCCCCCCCCCCCCACACACACCACCACCACTACCACGCACACGCAGGCGAATCATTTCTGTATCTGGATAAATTTAAGGGCACGGGGATGCCGTATGTAGGCGGGGCGTCACAGACGGGGCAGGCTGAGATGCTTGCAACCCCCCCCCCCCCCCCCCCCACACACACCACCACCACTACCACGCACACGCAGGCGAATCATTTCTGTATCTGGATAAATTTAAGGGCACGGGGATGCCGTATGTAGGCGGGGCGTCACAGACGGGGCAGGCTGAGATGCTTGCACCCCCCCCCCCCCCCCCCCCCACACCACCACCACTACCACGCACACGCAGGCGAATCATTTCTGTATCTGGATAAATTTAAGGGCACGGGGATGCCGTATGTAGGCGGGGCGTCACAGACGGGGCAGGCTGAGATGCTTGCACCCCCCCCCCCCCCCCACACCACCACCACTACCACGCACACGCAGGCGAATCATTTCTGTATCTGGATAAATTTAAGGGCACGGGGATGCCGTATGTAGGCGGGGCGTCACAGACGGGGCAGGCTGAGATGCTTGCACCCCCCCCCCCCCCCCCCCCCCCACACACACCACCACCACTACCACGCACACGCAGGCGAATCATTTCTGTATCTGGATAAATTTAAGGGCACGGGGATGCCGTATGTAGGCGGGGCGTCACAGACGGGGCAGGCTGAGATGCTTGCAACCCCCCCCCCCCCCCCCCCCACACACACCACCACCACTACCACGCACACGCAGGCGAATCATTTCTGTATCTGGATAAATTTAAGGGCACGGGGATGCCGTATGTAGGCGGGGCGTCACAGACGGGGCAGGCTGAGATGCTTGCACCCCCCCCCCCCCCCCCCCCCCCCCACACACACCACCACCACTACCACGCACACGCAGGCGAATCATTTCTGTATCTGGATAAATTTAAGGGCACGGGGATGCCGTATGTAGGCGGGGCGTCACAGACGGGGCAGGCTGAGATGCTTGCACCCCCCCCCCCCCCCCCCCCCACACCACCACCACTACCACGCACACGCAGGCGAATCATTTCTGTATCTGGATAAATTTAAGGGCACGGGGATGCCGTATGTAGGCGGGGCGTCACAGACGGGGCAGGCTGAGATGCTTGCACCCCCCCCCCCCCCCCCCCCACACCACCACCACTACCACGCACACGCAGGCGAATCATTTCTGTATCTGGATAAATTTAAGGGCACGGGGATGCCGTATGTAGGCGGGGCGTCACAGACGGGGCAGGCTGAGATGCTTGCACCCCCCCCCCCCCCCCCCCCACACCACCACCACTACCACGCACACGCAGGCGAATCATTTCTGTATCTGGATAAATTTAAGGGCACGGGGATGCCGTATGTAGGCGGGGCGTCACAGACGGGGCAGGCTGAGATGCTTGCACCCCCCCCCCCCCCCCCCCCCCCCCACACACACCACCACCACTACCACGCACACGCAGGCGAATCATTTCTGTATCTGGATAAATTTAAGGGCACGGGGATGCCGTATGTAGGCGGGGCGTCACAGACGGGGCAGGCTGAGATGCTTGCAACCCCCCCCCCCCCCCCCCCCCCCCCCCCACACACACCACCACCACTACCACGCACACGCAGGCGAATCATTTCTGTATCTGGATAAATTTAAGGGCACGGGGATGCCGTATGTAGGCGGGGCGTCACAGACGGGGCAGGCTGAGATGCTTGCACCCCCCCCCCCCCCCCCCCCACACACACCACCACCACTACCACGCACACGCAGGCGAATCATTTCTGTATCTGGATAAATTTAAGGGCACGGGGATGCCGTATGTAGGCGGGGCGTCACAGACGGGGCAGGCTGAGATGCTTGCAACCCCCCCCCCCCCCCCCCCCCCAACCACCACCACCACCACACACACGCAGGCGAGTCATTTCTGTATCTGGATAAATGTAAGGGTAGAGGGTAGAGGGACGCCGTATGTAGCGCCAAGGAGGGCCCTTCCCATTGATGACCCCCCGGCCTCGTCCTCAGACACGACTGGCCGCGCTGGCTCCTCGCACCTGTGTCTGGGTCCCGCATGATCTTTGGCGTCTGGATGATGACCCCAAAGGCGCTGAAGGTGTCGTACAGCAGCTGCATCACATCACCGCGTCAGCCCGCCCGCCCCCCTCGCCACCTGGCTAGCAAGCAAGGGAAGCAAGGGAAGCAAAGGGGGGGGGGGGGGGGGGAGGGGCTGGACCTTTTCGTCCACCTCCGGGTCGAGGTTGCCGATGAACAGGTTGGCCCCCACTTCGGACGTCTTCTTGTCAGAGGACGCCTTGTTCACGCGGATGGGCTTGCCGTAGATCTTGATCATGTTCAGGATTTTCATCGCGTAGTCCGCGTCCTCCTCGCCTTGGAACTCCACAAAGCCATAGCCCTGGTGGTTGTTGGTCACGCGGTCCTTGGGCAAGTACACGTTCACTGCCACACGTCATGCGGCAATGGTGCGGCTGGAGTCAGACCCCCGACAGCCCCCTGCCCCTATCATGCAGGCGTGACCAGCCTACCTGTTGGCTCACTCGAGGGGATGGCGGGAGCAGCCTCACCTACTGGCCCCACTTGCACAAACAGCTCCCACACCAGCTCCTCCGCCATCTGCGCCACCCGAGCACAGTCAATCGGGCGGTGTCATTGCATGAGGCAGAGCGGGCGGCAGGGAAGGGGCGCTCATGGGCCTGCACCTGCAGGTCCAGGTTTCCCACGTAGACGGTGGCCTCCTGATTGCGGTCGTGCGAGTGCTGGCCGATGAGGTTGGCGCCCACGCCGGCTGTGATGCGCCCACCCGCCGCCGCCATCTCGCCCCCCCTGCGCTGCGCCTGCCCCGACTAAGCCCTGACCTGCGGAGGCCGTCGCACCGGGCAGCCACGCACCCGCCCCTCCCGCCCGAGAAGCCCCCTGGGGCGGCACTGTGCTCCTCTCCACCAACCTGAGGGCAGCCGGACAGGGGCGATCTGAGCCGCACCAGGTTCACCGCAGCTGCCGGCCGCGCCCGCCGCGGAGGGGGTCGATGCGTGCCCCTTACGGCCTGTCTGGCCTGCTGGTAGCTGCGCGGTACTGTAGCAGGCCAGCAAAGAGGGAATTATCGGGGTCCTGCTGTGGTACCCTGCAGCTACCCTGCTGATGCGGCAGCGGGCGGTCCTGTTCCTGCTGCAGGCCAGCTGAAACCCCGCGCCGTCCGCCCTTCGGGCGCCCTGCGGCGGCCTGCTGCTCCTGATGGCCGCTCTGGCGGCTGTACGTCAGCGACTACCGGTACCTACCCGCTGTAGATCGAATACAATACCGCTGGCTGCCGGATTCTGGTCTTCTGGACCAGCAGGTCTGGACCGTAGCAGTACTTAATCCTTTTTCGTATCAAAGTATTTTTTGGGGGAAAATTGTAAAATAGGGTGTAAATATAACCTTTCTAGCAGAACAGGGTGGAATCGCGGTTTTATTTGCAAAACAGGGTGTAGTGGACAATTGCAGAATAGGGTGTTTCCGCCCACTTTGCCATCAGCTAGCTAGGAAGACTGCAAATCAGGGTGGTTTTCTGATGTTTTTATACATATATTGCTAGTACTACCCGGCTACCTGGTATTGCATCGGTAGTACATTTGCTGATTTGATCTGAACATGGTTATGGGGTTTCCAGAAAATTTAACTCTCCTAGCACTGCAACCCGAACTACGTCAGTTGGTGGTTTCAACGGTTAAAGTTACCGATACCCTCAGGTTTCAGTACGGACTGCCCCATCCCCCGCGAGCCCTGCGCTCCCGGCCGGGGTGCTACTTAGGACAAGCAACCGGCAGCTGCTCGCATGCCATGTTCCAGCTCGCTACCTCTGGCAGCGGCTTCGCGTACTTGTGCGCACGAGGGTCGCGGAGGCTGATCAAGTCCGCACCGAAGTTCTCTTTCCCAGTAGTGAGTCGTCATGCCACGCACATGCGTTACATCATCGGCAGCGATAGACAACCCCTTGGTAGTGTGGTTTTCCCCACTTGTGCGCCCGACGTCGTTTTCCGTTTTTGCCTAGGCTTTGAAGCTGGGACGTTTTCGGGTGGTGATGCGCACGGCAAGGAATTAGAGTTGGGGAGTCCCCGTGGTGGTGGTGTGAGGGGGAGGGGGTTCAAACCTCAACACCCGAGGCCGAATCGCCGTACGGGATTTCGTGGGCTCCAGCCTGCAATGAAGAATCCGCTCGCAGTAGCCAACTTTTGAGGTTAGGTGAGGTGGACGCTCTCGGTACCATGCCCGCTGCTCGTCACGGTTGTCAACGACGACAACTGCGCCTACCGCAGAAATCGGCGCGGGCGGAGGAGGATGTCCGTCAGGTGTCGTCAGGACGGATGCTTGCCGCCATGCAATAAGACACGTCAACCCGGTTTGCGTGTCCTCATCGTGGCAGCATGGCGTTGTGGCATCGACGGTCGTTACACGTCGTGTTCTTTTGAAACTACTCGCGTACTTGGTACGTTATACGGGGATGGCGCCGCTCATGCGCCTGTGTTTTGAAAAGGCTCGTTGCCCTTGCCCCAACCGTGCCGCAGCAATGTTCGCCGTGGCTGCCGTAGGAATCAAATGTGCGGCTCGTTCCGGCGCGTCTCCGACGCCTCCGATTGCAACGTCGTCGTCACGGCAAGGACCACGACAATCTGCAGCCGCCCGCCAGGGGGCAGCTCTAACACTTGGCGTGCTCGACGACTTGTGGTAACCATAATTACCCCTGTCCGACTCCGGGTTTGGAACCTCGGCGGCTGTCGCTCGTGCAGCCGCGGCGGCCGTCTCGTCATCACCCTCGTCCCGACAACACATGCATCGTTACGGGCCGGCGTAGGCTGCTAGAGCCTCTACGCCGGCCAACCCGCTCCCGACATCACGACATGCATGTCACCTTATTTGACATCATGAGCTACCCGCCGGGGGGGGGGGGGGGGGGGGGGGGGGGGGCAGCTCCGCCACTTAACGCGGCCTATGCATTTCGTGGCATCATCATAGGTCTGCGGCGTGTGAGATGGTCGGTAGCCGTCGCTAGTGCAGCAGCGGAGGCCATCTGATTACACTATGCGGTGCGAGACCCGCGCCGACAACTTATAGAGTCGGCTGGTCTTATGCGAGGTCGCCGGCAATCGCCCCCGACACACATCAGAACCGGTACGGCACGGCCACATTGGGCCCCATGTGCCCGCGCCCCGATGTGCTATGCGTTTTAGGTGCCGGCCCGCCTCGTGCGAGAGAGCCTACACCGCCGTCATCGCGCGGGGTCACGTGTCCACTCCTCGTACCGTACGCCGCCGGTGCAGGTACAGAGTTACCGTCGCGTCGCGTACAATGTACCGTTGTACTTCACATGGTTGTACCCGGAGCACTCGCGCGCCCGCGCGCGCAGCTCGTACTCGCCCTACATGTGCCGCTTTGCTGTGCACTCCTCGCCAACCTGCCCGCTCATGTTGGCCCACACTTCCGCTAGATGTCGCGCGCCGTTACAGCGCGCGGCAATTGCTGCATGGCGCCGTTGGGGGACGGCGCTTTGATTTTGTGACACGTCCGGCATGTAGCGCGCCGCGACGTTCGCGTTATTTCTCCACATCTCCCATCTGCGTCCGCTTTGCGCATGTGCCTAGATCGAGGTTCCTAAGCCTCTCGGCGCGAGACCCTTCTACAACTCAAGACATCTTCCGCCTTCATCTACTTTAACGAAATGCGATATATATACCTAGCTAGTACGACTATTAGTAGACGCTTAGGCCTTTTTTGGTACCCGGCCGCAGCCGGGTCGTAAATAGTCGTAAATAGGTACATGGGTACGGGAGATCCGTACGAATCGCAAGTCTCGGCTGTTTGCGGTTGCGGACGACAGCCGCGACGCAATTTCAGTTTGGAACCCGGGAGCAACCGTTCTCATATGGCAGATGTCTTACTGTCTATCTGCGACTGTGGCGGCACGGCGGTCCGCGACTACGCAGGCAGGCGCATCATGGTGACAGCTTATCGGTGGCCAGCGCTGCGTTGCACCTCTCTTCAATCTCCGTCGCCATCATCTTTGTTGCCTCGCCAGCGTCGCTACCCCCGCTGCCATACTCCTCTTCGAGAGTTCCTCCTCCTCCAGCTCCTCGGTTGACTCGCCTGCCTAAACAAAAACTCGTGGCAACAACTTCGACTGACGGCGACAACATCGGCACAACGCCGACAGTTGATGAGAAATCATGACTCATTGGCAGGTTCCTCGGTCGGGATTAGTTAGGTGCGAACCCTGGCGGAAATTGGCGGGATGCTGCGCTACGCTGTCGTGGGGAGACGACGCGTAAGTCGCGTCCTGCCCCCTGCGCCACCCCATGGACCTTGTTGTGCAATTTACCACCCCCCGCTTTCCACCATGTTTTCAATACATCATGTTCTGCAATTTTACACTACGTAACGTTTCGCAAAAAACGCGAATGCACCTTGTTATGCTAAAAAGTTCATATTTACACCATGTTTTGCGACTTTCCTCTACACTATTTATTGTGACTATAGGTACGTACTCGTACATATGGGTTTGTTTTATGTGATTTATTTGCTTATTCGTCTGGTAGGCGGGAGGACTAGCGACCACTACAAAAGCCAAAAAATATTTATTCGAACTACATGCAATTGAGTATAGTTTGCCAACGCATACCATTTGTTGACACGGCAGAAGCGCGCCATAATTGCGCCATTTATGGCTATGGACACGGCGCACCCAACGGGTGCCAAATCGAAGATATCGCGAAATATACACATCGCGGTACGTTATTTAGTACTCTAGAACAGTGTATCGCGTTTATCGCTTTATTTACCGATATATTCCGCTCGTGTGCTGCGTAGCAGTGCGCGAAAACGGCCTCATGTCAGCCGCAACTGCAGACGGGCAGTGCCCGTTCGGCTCACGAAGGGGGCCATGCTCACGGCCTCATGCCCGAGCCGAACGGGCACCACCTGCCCTGAGAATAAGAGAAGGTCCATAGCCTATCTCATAGGGATGCTAAAGAAATAACATGAAGCCAGAGGCCAGGGGCTACAAAGACATTACCCCATGTGCCTTCGATTCAAGAAACTGTCCGATCTTGGAACCCGCGTTTCTGGAAACATACCCCCGGCCTCAACCCCTCCCGTGGGGGCGGCTGAGGCAGCTCCATGCTTATCGATTGTATGAGCACTAGTAGAGGCCAATACGCGGGGGTAGTGACGCCCGCTGGCGTTCAGTTTGCGGTCAATCTCAGTCGATGCCGGCGCGATGGGCCCGACCGACCCGGATTTTCCGCGCTCTCGACCCCCTCTCGCATAGGCATCCCCTGACACATGCACCTTCCTATTTAGCCCGCCGCACATGTACCGTCCCATGGCCTAGCTCCCAGGGGTGCGGTAGAGCACATGAGTTGCCCATGAGGTGGTCGTTGCGCGGTGCCCCATCTCCCCCCATATTTTTTGAGCAAAGATTAGATAAACGGGCTGAATGGGGGGGGCGGTCAAGCGCCACCAGCACCCGTAGATAAGTGATCGACGCGCCACCAATCTACCTACGCCTACCGAAGGCCAATATACCCATATGCTAGTGATAGAGAACGATATGCATCGATTCGTCTGCTTTTAGGTGCACCGGGAGCCCATTGAGTGACGGGTAGCTGTGAAAATATTTAAAAATAGCGGAAATATAGTTATTGGGCGGAGGTGAGACACGGGCTGAATCACGCGATTCTTCACCCGTGCCTCACCAAATCCCACCGACTCGGCCCCTGTCCAATCCCTAGCCCATAAGGGCCCATGGGTGGTGGTGTAGAGGATCTCATTCACGTCGTATGCACTGCTAGTGGCCGATTCGGGGATGGGATAGGGGTGGTCCCCGTACGGGTACATTGACACTACCGTACGCGCGCTATATTGCCGATTTTAAACACCGTGCAGGTGCGCCGTGGAGGTGCAGCGAAAATGGCAAGGGCGGAGGGGGATTCAAAAGGCGAAAACGGAAACGGGGGGAGGGGGGGGGGGGGGGGGGGACGCTGTCGCGAAGGCGGCGAGTTGGAAGATGGCATGCGCGAGATGGTGGTAGCAGTCCTACGTAGCTCCCCGCAGCATACAAAGCAGGGATCATGGGCGATGGGACAGCGCATCCTGAAACCCGGTGGTACCGGTAACATAACCGCTTGAAACCCCCAGCAGGCCGTGCAGGTTGCAATAGGACAGTGGACTTTGGTGGGAAACTACATAAACGGATGTAGAACGGGTGTAGAACATCAAACATGCAATCGAGTCGGGTTAGTTGCTAGTTTATACACAGCTCGTTTACGACGGGACGAGCGTGAGTTGTCGGCAGGCGTGCGGCCGAACAAACGAATAACGCGGAATAAGTCTTTTAGTCTTGGTTCGTCAGGGGTTTCACGCTGAGAGAACGTGCAAAAACCTCGAGGCCCAGGCGTAGATCAAGTGCGGGCGGGAGACGTTGGCTCCGGCGGATGTAGCCGGGGTGACATATGGCCGGGAGATGCGAAAAAATAGGGAAGTGGCCGCCCTCTCCCGATGGCGCCGCCGCGCAGCAATGGACGCGCGCCGGGGCGGCGCGCGACTGAAACCGGGAGTGCATATCCCGAAGAGCAGGCACGGCTGGCGAGTGCCCAGCATGAGCGCCACACGTAGGTACGACGATAAGAAACCTTGTTGCGCTCGCAGGTGCACGCACGCGCCGCGTACAACCAGGCGATGTACGAGATGATGCACGTGACGCGATGGTATATCCCTATGTATGTACCGGCGTTGTACACGAAGGGTGGAGACGATACGACGCACGAAGACGATGACATCGTAAGGCCATTACTCTCACCAATGGTGGTCGCTCAACTGCATCGCACGAGGGGCGGCACCTAGTAGAACGCATAGTGCAAATGTGCCATGCGGCGCGGCCACATCGGACTCAGTGTGGTCGTGCGATGCCGGATTTGACGTGTATCGGGGTTGGTGGTCGGCGATGTCGTCGAAGACGGCCGGCAAACTTGTGTGGGTCAAGAGTACGTCGTCGTCGCGGGTCCCGCTGTGCGGAGAGTGGCGAAGCGGCCGCCGCTACTGTTGTAGCACCGACAGCTAATACCGACCACGAGCTCGCGAGCCGCAGGCCCACGACGACGCCGCAAAGAACGCATTGACCGCGCGAAGTGGAGGAGCTTCCCACCCGCGGGTAGATAGCGATGTCGGCGGTGAGAAGTCGGGCTTGGTTGGCCTACGATGTTGAGGTAGGCCCCCCGAGTTCGGTACGTTGGTGCCACGGCACATGTTGTGCGGCTGCACCACCGGCGGCCGGCGAGCACAAATCTGCGGGCGGCAAGCTCGCAGTGACGCCACGCGGAGGGCATAGGTCGCGTACAAGTGGCGGAGCTATCCCCGGAGGTCAGCTCGCGTAGTTGGGGGTACCGGATCTCGGAATCGAGAAGTCGAGAACGGGTCGGCCGGCGTAGAGGTTGTGGTAGCCTACGCCGACATGCAACGATGCCAACGGGTTGCCGTGAGGCGGCCGCCGCTGCTGTACCAGCGACGGCCACCCGGGGCACAAACCCGGAGCTGTAAACGGGGAATGATAGTTACGGGCGCCACGAGACGTCGGGTACGCCATCATCTGGGAGGGCTGCCCCCCGGAGGGCGGAGGGCAGCTCAAGGTTGTCGTTCTCCATGTGATGAAGACGATGTTGCAGTAGGAAGCTTTGAACACTACGCGACGGACCGATCCGCGAAGACGCTCGTCGCTGTAGCCACATCCAGCGTAGTCGAGCCGCTGAGGCATGGTTAGGGCGAGTGCAACGAGCCATGCCGTAAGTTGAAAAGACATGCCCATGAACGGCACCATCCTCGTTACGGCGTAACGGGTCAATTACGCGGGTAACACAACGATGACAATTGAGGCCGCGATGCGTTGAAGCGAGGAGCTGCGAACCAAGCTGGCGTGTCTTGCTTTGCAAGACGGTAAGCGGGCGGCCTGGCGTCCTCCTTCGCCCGCGTCGATTTGTTGTCGTATACGTAGTTGTCGTCGTAGTTGACAGTTGCAACGCGCACGCACCGGTCTTGGTACCGAGCGCGCCCGCCACACCTAATCTCAAAAAAATGACCATTGTGAGGATGTTCTGCGACAACTTGCTCCACTGCGGGAACCCACAATAGCCCGTATTGCGACTCGGCTTCGTGTGTTGAGGTTCGTCAAACCCCAACGGGGACCTCGAACTATAATTCCGTACCGTGCACATAGCCACCCGAAAATCGCAGCTGCAAAGACATGGCAATGATGGGAAGCCGCTTCCGACGCACGAGTCGGGCAAACCACACTACCCGCGGGAAGTTGCCTATCGCTGCGGATGATGTAATAATGATGTAATAATGTGCTTGGTACGGCGACTAACACCGCGAAAGGCCCTCGGTGCGGACTTGATCCGTACATGCAAACTAGGCGCGCACACGTACGTGAAGCCGTTGCCAAAGGCAAGGAGCTAGAAGATGGCATGCGAGCTGGTGGTGGCTCTCCTCGGTAGTAGCTGATGATTCGCCTCGGTAGTAGCTTGATCCGCCTATGCAAATCTCACGGTCGGGCACAATTAGTACGTGAATAAGCCGTTGCCTTAGGCATGTAGCTGGAAGATGGCAGGCGAGCCGGTAGTAACTTTCCGGCCGGGAATCAAGTAGTGCTCACGGGAGATGGGGCAGCCGGTACTGGAATCTAGTTGTTCCGGCCGAAACTTAACCGGTCAAAACCGTGAGCATACCTTTCGGGTTGCACTCGGACAATAGTTTACATTGCTGGTGGAAAACCACGTGAACATGTTAAGCAAAGAACGCGCCATGTCCTTATTGGTATAATTTCAGACGAATACATCACGATGTCATTACGGAAATCAATAGTATTCAGTAGCACCATATATTATTGTCTTTGTGAGAGCACATAATGGGCGGTTCTTTTAGCCGAGTCGGCATCCGGCACTACCCGTAGCTAAACTCAATGCAATCGAACGGGGCAGGCGGGAACGCCGGCGCTGCGCTTCGGCGGTCGCGCGGGCAGGCGAATCTCCCTCACCCGCGGCTGACGACAACTAGCTAGACACTAGCTAGACGCGACGCGACGCGAGGAGACAGAGGGGAGTTTTTATGACGACCGTCGTCGTGTAATCCTTCTATATGTATAGTACAAGTATCCGTTTTTTTTTATACAACGCGGGCTGACGGTGTGGGATGCGGCGTGGCAAAACACGGAGCCGGGACTGAAGGGCCCTTTTCGAGACATCCTGGACATGTCGGAGATCACGGGCATGGTCTTCGGCACAGTGGGCGAGATGCGTGAGCAAGGGGGTGCGCCGCACTCTGCGCGGTGTCGCATGCTTGGCCGCGGATCGGGGTGCCCTCTCATCGCGGGGCACTTGGTGCTGCACCATCACCCGGGCTCATATGGAGGCCTTACTCGCAAGAGATTTCCTCGGGGTGTTGAGCTTGGTGGCGGCTCGAGAGCGTGCTCGCTGCCTCATCAGAAGGCGCACATTCGTCCGCGACCCCGTTGCCAAAGTTGCACAGCACGTCCGTGGATCACCCACACGTGCACGTGTGGCCAGAGTATGAACCGCGCATCACTCATCCATCCCGCCTCGTAAAGCTAGTCGTGGGTCTGGCATAGCTTGTTGTGTTGATCTTTTAGTATACTTGCTCTTTTTGGTCGTTTAGTATATTGCTTTTAGCCGTGGATGTGACTGGCGGTGGTCCGATATGTTATTGCTGGCCTTTTGTAATTCACACCATTATCCGTACGTGTACCAGTGCCCATTTGTAAGGTTTTTGACTGGCGATGTTGTCTTTTATATAGCGGCGAATTTCTTTGTATTAATACTGCCCAGCGACAAGCGCATTTGTAATCCATGGTATTGGTGTGAATTAAAAAAAGTCCAGTAGTAACAAATCCGCCGCTATAAGCGGTACTAGAATATCAACACAGCAAGCCGCCTAAAAGCGGTCCGCATTCCGCCCGAGGCGGGATGGATGAGTGATGCGCGCACGGTTCAGAGTCCGGGCCACGCGTGCACGTGTGTGCGAGGGTGGTCCACGGACGTGTTGTGCAACTTCGGCAACGGGATGGCGGACGAATCTGCGGTGTCTGATGAGGCAGCGAGCACGCTCTCAAGCCGCCTCTAAGCTCAAGACCCCGAGGAAATCTCGTGCAAGTGAGGCCTCCTTATTTTGTGATCCCCGGTGGTGCACCGAGTGCCCTGCGATGAGAGGCCTCCCCGATCCACGGCCAGACATGCGACACCGCACATAGTGCGGCGCACCCCTTGCTCACCTCACCCACGGGGCCGAAGACCTTGCTCGTGTACTCCGACATATCCAGGATATGTCTCGAAGAGGGCTTTTCTGTCCCGGCTCCGTGTTTTGCCACGCCGCATCCGTCATATGTCGCCCAACAGGGAGCTCTCAAACCGATCCACAGCCGTAGTGGCCTCATGCACCGCAGTATACTTGACCCCGTACCGCATAGTCTTGAACTCCAGCAACGTGGACTTGAAGCTCCGGGGATCATAGCTCTTGGTCGCGACGTTGAACGCCGGGAGGGAGAGTTCTGCGTCCGGCACGCGTCCCTGAGTTCATCCCTAGGTGCGGTGTCGCCGAGAGGCGCTGCCTGCTCGAACAAGTCATCCACCTCCCGGCATACAATGATACTCAAGTCGTAAACACATCAGTGTTCGCGGAAGGCGTTTGCGATAGCGTCGTGCTATACACGACGATGATCGTCTCCATGTGCTAGGAGGTTCATGAGCGCGTCGCCAAAGAGGTCGACAGTAGTGACGGGGTTGCGCTTTCATTGTCGAGGGCAGAACGAAATATGGCTCCCAACAACCACATGGGACAGGTATGGGCTAGGCAGAAAGAAGTACCCAACAGCGACCCCCCGCACCTCCCGCGGAGTCGTCATGACCGGGCGTCCGCGCGGCGGTGGGGATGGCCACCGCCCACATGCCCGACGCCGCGTCGAGCTTGTTGAACAATATCCGTTCCCAAGCATACAGTTGACGGGGTGAGCGCACACCTCATTTTGAAGCCGACAGTTGCCGGCCTGGTCTATAAATGCCGTCAGCTCCTTTTGCGAGCCCGACGCAGCCTCTGCTTCCCGCTCTCACGTGGGCATACGCGTCGCTGAGGTGGCCAGCCGTAGCCCTTGAATGGAGGCGGCCCAAGCCTCGCGCACCGCCGCGGCGTAGCTGGCCGACCCATGAGCATCTGTGAGGAAGCGGCCATACCGGTGGGCGAAATATGTTGCGTTGAAGCTGCCTCGGCCAAGTACTGACTCAAGCTGTGGGTCAAAGAAACCAGAGGTGGGGGTGTTGGTGTCGGAGTTCCTAGTGAGGAACCTCAGTACTACTGGTTTGGATTACAAAAGCGCTAGAGCAACAAGAGACTACCGCGTTCTCAGTACCGGTACCGCCAATAAATGTATAGCGACTAATCCTTTTAAATATATATATTTATTTATTACATCCTTAAAAAATATGCATACGGGTATACGCCCCGACGACGACCGCGCAGATCGGCAATGTAGTCATCTAACAGCCAGAGCAGTTTGTCGACCCGTGTCGCTACCCGTACGGGGTACGACCAAATTCAAATACCAACCAGGCGGGAGCGGTGGGTCACGCAGCGTGGCAGAACAGGACAGCTTCCCTCCCTGTCAGTGTCAGAGGGTCGATCCCTTGTCGCTTCCCGCCGAGAGAGCTTCGGAGGCTACATCATGAGTTCCTGCTTCTCTGCACCGTCTGACGGGCTCGCTGAGGGGTCGCAGCCGCGGGGGAAAATCATATGCAGTAAAGTACTGCAGGCGCACAGCCATGCGGCGCATCACGGTCAAGACGCGCCGGCCAGGCCGCTCGCCGCGAGTAGCTGGTCGCTGCCGGCCAGGTGGTTGCTCGACCGCGACTCGGGCTGCAATGATGAGCAGCCAGTGGCAAACCCGGAGCCTGCAGCCATGATGGCAGCGCTGCTGGAGGCCGCTGAGCCCAGCGGCGCTCTGCTGGAGCTGGCGATCCGAGAAGCTGCCTGCTGGCTGCGCGGCGCCGCCGCGAAGGAAAATACCGACCGGGCGCTGGGCCCCCTCCTCGCAGGGGTTCTAGTGGAGTGCGTGTCAGCGCGAGGGAACCTCTGCGTAAAAACGGTGCGATGCTACGGGCAGCGCTATTTACCCAAATACTATCGAGGGAACAGTTACTCGACCCGCGGGCAACTATGAATTAGGCGGCTGAACGACGACCCGGCTTACCTTTTTCGGCACTAAACGACCGGCGAGCTTCCGGCGTAGCGCAGGCCGTCGCTGACTCGCTGCTTCTTACTCCAGATCATTCCCTCCGTCTTGGTTGTCCCCGACACTGTATATCCCAATGTTTCTTCTGATATCTTTGGTGTGCTGGTTGAGGGGCGGCATGGTATACGTAGAGATGATATGGGCAGAATTAAACGAGCCCGGCTATCAGGATGTACTGTACCTTACATCGGTACTGGCACAAGACCGCCACATGGTTGTCTTGGCTCGCAGGATCGGCGGCCGCCGGCTCGCTCACGGCTAGTCACGGGCGGGCTGAGCGGCGCGACGGCCTCGTTATCTTTTTATCGGCTTTTATCTGCTCCCACTCTGACTGACATCGACATTTGTCGAGATTGGCTTGGACCATGATGCGCATACGCCTACGTCCCCGTCCCATGTCTCGGCCATATAATCCTTAGCACTGTCCACCGTGTCGTGCACACACTTAGAAGTTCGCTGAAATCACACCACATAGGATAGCTTGCCGAAAACTTCGGGTTTCCAATGTAATAGCAGTGCTCAACTGCTCATACCGGCCTCAAGCGTGTGGCTGCACCTGCATACAGAGGTCCTATCTCGTGCTACAGTATCTGCTGTGTACAGTGACCGGTGCCAGTATATTTTGATGCTTGATCCCCCTGATGCGTGGCTGCGCTGGGCCTGGTAGGCGAGCTCCGTCCAGTGATTTCTGATCTGTCTAGATCCCGCGTGCCACAGGACGGCGCGGCACCCTCGACAAGCGGCGGCGGAGAGCTGTCGGCGTGTGTGACGGTATTCGGCGACGAGCTGGAATGGGAGGCCGATATCAGCGTGGTGGAGGGCCAGCCCACCGGCCTGCTGCAGCTCGACCCTTTCGTCTCAGGCTATCTCGGCCGGATGTCTGGCTGGCAGCTGAGCATACTTACCGCCGACAGTGACTGGGACGATAGCGGGACGTCGCTGCGCGACATAGCCGACAGATGGTACGGCCATACCGCGCGGCGGCAACGCTGGAGCCCGGATGGAGGCACGACAGCCCCTGCTTGAGGCACACCTCCTGATGTCCTTGTTCCTCTGCCGCCTCCTGCAGGAGGCAGAAGGCTGGCGTGGGCCGGGAGCTGATTAGCTGGCTGGACGTGCACCGCGCGGTTGCTGCCTGCATCGGCACATATATCAGCATGTCGGCCGGTAACCAGTGCGACTGGCTGGTTGCGGCCATCATGGAGGTGTGCGGCCTGCCCCAGTTGCATTGACGTGCCCGTTTTAATAGGCGCCATGCGCCTACGGCCAGTGAGCAGCTGTGTCTCAGGGTTCGCGCGTGGGCGTACTACCTGGAGCTGCTCACAGAAAAATATATCTAGCATAATATGGGATCATCTGGGGTTGGTCAAACAGCCCCTGCATGGAGGAGGGGATGGCCGCCTAGCCGCACCCACGGCCCTCAGCAGCCTACTGCATTGCTACTGCACACCACACCACTACCTGACCCTGTCTCCCATCCCCCGCTGCCCCGTTCACGCCACGCCCGAGTGTCACAGGTGCAGAACTCGGCCCAGGGAAGGCTAGTTCGTAGTAGAGCTGCATTTGTGTGTTGTCCCCACAGTCGAATGACGAGCGCTGCCTGACATGCAAAGAATGCTCAAGCAGGGCCATCCTATATATACCACCCGTACGCTACCATAAACTGAATGAGTTTTACGGATTACTACAAAGTATAATGAGCTGTTGTGCAGCACTGAGACGGATTGTTTTGTATGTTCTGATCTGCGCGTGCTGACACGACAGTTCTACAAGAACGCGTCATGCACTGTGGAGCTCAAATACAGACGAAACTATCACGGATTTATCACGACATAATTATCGATTGGCCGGCAACCCGGTTTCTGGAGTAAACAGTAGAGTTCTTATTGTCGCACCGGCAGCCCCGAACCCGTATTCCAAGATGAGTCTCGTTTATCACTCGCAGTGAGCAGCCAATAGCAAGGGGAGAGGGAGGGAGAGAGACCTTGCATGAAGCAGTGGCTGGTTTGAGGGCAACACGGCGTCCCAGTCGGGCACACTGCTAAGCCGGGCCCAATACGAGTGGCTATGCTAAACTAGGGGTAAATATCGAGTCCGATTCCAGGTTGATTACGGCATTGACGACGTGGTGTCTGGCCAGCCCTATCGGGCTCTACCCCTGCACCAGAACTCCCCCAGCACCCCGGCGCGCCTGGCCTAGCCACTCACCTCTCTCCAACGCCCTCGTTCCCCCCCTTGGGATCGGCAGGTTGTGGAAGCCCGTATGCAGCGCCCCACGGAGCATCCGCTGGAGATCAAGCCGCCGCACAGCGCTGCAGCCGAGCCAAGCACGCTGAGCCAAAGCCGCGAGCGATGGGCCCTGCGCCGGCTGGATAACCCCAGCAGGTCTGCTAAAGTCACGATGGAGGGGGCAGCTCAGACCCCTCTTTAACATCCCCCTTTGTAGCGTGGCCCTGCCTGCCCTGCCTGGCCCGGGCCGGCTCTCTCCGCACCGCTCCCGCCTCACCGAGGCCTAGCCCAACCAACTTTCTGCCCATGCTGCGGATCCCGTGACACCGCTCCGCCAGTGGCCGCCTGAGACTGCCCATGAAAGTCGAATTATGGTACATAGCTTGTAATCGATGGCTCGCCGCCGTTCCTCACCTGGTTGGGTGAAGGAGGCGCAGTGAGTGACCAGCATGGCCGCGGGCCCCGTGTACTCTAGCACTCCACGAGGGAGGGGTGACAGCCATGGCGGTCAGTCGTCAAAGGGGCTGGGCCCGCTTCCGGATGAGTCGGAGTCGCCCTCCTCGAGCACCACCTCCGACACAGTCGCATCCACCAGCCCGCTGCTGGACAGCTCCACCCACGCGTTGCCGCCCTGCCGCTTTGGGGACTCCGCGTCGCTGTCGCCCTCCTCTGCGATGGTGGAGCCCATGGCGTGCGGCTGGAAGCCCTGCACCGCGTCCTCCCCCGCGTAGTGGCTCGTCCCTTCGCTGGGGTGGCGCACAATGTTGTCCTTGTCCAGGTTCAGAGTCCACTCCGTGGTGCTCTTGGGCGCAGCGCTGCCCTTGCGCGGCAGCGTCCGCCCCTCTCCCGAGTTCTTCGGGTCCTCCAGCGCCTTCTCCACTCGAGTCCGCACGTGCTCCGGCTCCCTGGCGTCGCCACGCCGCGGTCAGAGCCCGCCAAGCCAGCATCGCAGACAGCAAGGATAGAACCCCCCTCCTCCCCTTTGCCCCGGCTGCGGCATTGGCCACAGACGCCGTAGACTGGCGGTCTGATCGATCTGCCTGTCCCGAAATGCAGTACAGTGATGTTGGGCGTGTGGTTGCCACGGGGGGCCTGTGCGGCCCGGCGCATGACATGCCGCCTGGGCCTGGCGCGGCCCGGCGGGCATTGCCTGCTGCTACTGCCGTTGCGCTCTCGCGGGGCGCAGGGCTCGCGGCGCACCGGTACTTCTCCGTGAACGACTCTGTGCGCTCCCAGCGCTTGCCGGACGGCAGCCGCTTCATCGCGCGCTCCTGCAGCTCGGACTTCTTCTCTTCCTCCTGCTTCTTTTTCTTGTCCAGCATCTGCCAAACGGGCAGGTGGGGCTGGGCGGTCAACGCGGCCCCTGTTCCCCACCCCCGCCTCGCCTGGACCCGCCGCAAGCTGGGCAGCCCCGCACCTGCTTCCTTTCCCGGTCCTCTTTCCGCTTCTTCGTGAAACACTTGATGCACGTAAAGCTCTGCGTCTCGCTGTTCCACACCCACGTGCGCTGCACCGCGGGCGTAAGGAATCGGAATTTGGTGTCCTCTTTGCGCTCGCACGCCGCGCACAGCGGGATCAGCTGCGCGCCCATGCCACGCCGGTCAGAGACACCGAGATTGGCCACGCAGCGTGGCAAGGGGAGAGCTCGCTGCGGCCCTGCAAGTGCAAGTGGCCCGGACGCCCCCCAGAACAGGCGCAAAACAAAGAAGAGCTCTCACGTTTCCCTTCTTGGGCGCCAGAAGTGACTCCAGACCGCACAACCCTAGGCACTTCGCCAGGCCGCTTGGGCTGGCACTGCTCCGCTGAGCCGCCATAGGTGGTGATGATGTGTACGTTGGTGTGTATGTATGTGTGTGTGTTGCGGGGGTGGGGGGAGGGGGGGGGGGGGGGGAGGAGGGCGGCCGGCCGGCCGGCACCCACTAGCCTAGGGGCAGGGAGGGTTCAGGCTTTCCGCTCGCTGCTGGGCGGAGTCGTGCCTGCATCTGGTGACTGACCTCTGTTGACCCCCGGTTTATACCATGATGAACGGATTATCGTCAGACTAGGGCAGTGGCGCCCACAAGCGGATGGTAGATGCAGGCACGGTAAGGGTAGAGCGGCTTGACTGCCCTCCACACTCCTTATGGCCTCTCACCGCCGTTCAGTGAGTCGAGTACGAGTAGAGTCGCGCTTCGCACCGAAGGAGCAGGTAGGGCGTCGTCTGCTTATTCGCGACTACCCGCCCGAGAGCGCGTCGGCATTTTACCGCCCTGCTACACAGTGCATTAATACTTTTTGGTTACAGGGAGAGCGTCAAGAGAATGCACGCAAAGTACTGGGGAAGGAAAAAGCCTACATTTAAGCAGAACCCTCTTAAATGGGGGCCCGGCGATGTGGCAGGTAATTCTCGGCCGGCCGGCCTAAAATATCTTCTGCCCAAGCCGAAGGGACGGCTTCCGGTGTGCCGACACAGTGCATGCAACGGGTTTCACGGAATGATGATGATTTTTTTTTCGCCCCGGGACGGGACTGGCACCGGTGCAACCTTGCAGCGTCTGTTTTAAACTAGTTTATGGGGTTTCTTCCCTTGACCTAACCGCTTTTCAGCTACAAGTGTTGCTCAGTGGTACGGGAACTAGGCATCTGTTGTTGCGCCCTTTTTGGGTGCAGCACGAGTAGATATAAAAGCAGCTCGAACAGCTGAGCCTGCCATCTTCCAGTTTTCGCTGCGTTCCACGCAGCGATGTAAAAACTGTCTCGTAACCAGTTGCGAGCAAGGTCACCCCAGGTTGTTCAAGACCACACCCGGCTCGCCATCCGAGTGTGATATTCTCGTCCGTACGTCCGTGCGTTACCATGTCAGATGGAGAAGAACCCGTCGCTGAGCCGACGCTGGAGTCGCTGCAAGCAGATGTGCGGGCGCTGGCTACAACTGCAGCTCAGTCGACGGCTCGTGAGCGCGTTGTTGATGGAGAAGTAGGGGCACATGGCTCCGGCTTCGGGCAGCGCATCGCGGGACAGCCGACAGGCAGCGGGGGAGCCGCAGAGCGCCCCGACTTGCTAGAGCTAGCCCAGAGCGGCCGTGTCGGAGCAAAATCCGTGAGTGCCGAGGATGACTACCTCGCGGTGCCAGAACTACTGCAGAGAGCAGAGTCTGGTTTCGAGGCCGTTCGACCGGTCAGCCGAGTGCCTGGACTCTTTCCCCTGAGCACCGACCTACGAACGAGTACCTCAAGCAGGATGACCGGCGTCTGCCGGCCCAGGAGGAGTATTTGTGGATGTCGTGTTTCGGGGCCCACATGGCCGCACTTTTCGTAGCTCTCGACGAGCTGCTACCTTACGTCCCTGCCGCTAACCATGACTTCACCCCCTACCTCGCGAGAGCTCGGAATCACGCCGAGGCCATCGACAAGGCGTTTCGTTTTCGTCTGGCTTTCCTGCGGAGGCTAAATGAGATGAAGCGTGTGCACGGTGACCAAGGTGTTCTGGACGTGCTGCGAGCCCAACATTTTCAGCCTGCTTCGGAGCATCTGGGTTCCGCGATTTTTGGGGACCTCATGAGGGACTACGAGCGCCGTGTCTTCGAGGCGACCGTTGCCAGCAGCGCGAAAGCGACCGCTACTGCTCGAGTGGCGGCTGCAGCTGCAGGTCGCGGGCGTGGGCGAGGACGTGGCGGTGGACGCGGGCGTGGCCGCGAAGGTGAGCACGAGTGACGGTGTGGGGCGCCTTTCGTCGGAGCTGCTGGAGCTTTGCGAGGCCACCTTTCGGTGACCGCCGCAAGACGCACCCTTGCAGCTCAACGGCGAGATGAGCGCCCCCGTGTCGGGACCTGACCCCCCCACCTTACAGACTTCCTTTAGACCTTCCTCGGTGCGGCGCTTCTTACAGCTACAGCCGAGTGCGGCTCAACCATCCGCACACCTGCACATATGCCCATGGCGGCCCAACTAACCGCCTCCCGTACCATTCCATCACTGCGTCCGTCGGTTGTTACACTACGTGTTACAACTGGTTCGCAACGACCAAGTTTCGCGCGGGTATGTTACGCGCGTGACAGACGCTACGAGCGCGAAGGGCGCGCGGGGCGGCCCTCTTACCTGAACCTAGCCCCGCAAACCCGTACCGAAGCTACTGCAAACCCGTCCAGCAGCTACCGGCCAACCGCCGGGAACCTAACTGCTGCTGCCAAGTACTTTGCGAACAGTAGTCGTACCGGTGGAACTCTGTCCGTAAAACGACGCACTTACGTGATTGACGAGCCCGAAGCTGTCGCTCCCTGGGCTGCTTCATTGCGATCTCGGCTGCAGGACGCGTTCGGCTCAGACGAGTTGGGCCAGCGGACGCTCGACCTACTCTCCAGCTCCCTCAGCGCTCAGACACTCAAGAGCTACGCCGGCCGGCTGTCTCAGTTCGCGGAGTTCTGCCACGACTCCGAGAACATCAGCCCGCGACTAATGCTACTGTCGTTTGGTATGTTGCCTGGATCGGCGAGCGGGGGCACATCGCAGTTAAGTCGTTGCAACCTTACCTGTCTGCAATCAACACGTTCTTCGAGCTGCACAACCTCGACCCAATCGCCAAGGAC
This sequence comes from Tetraselmis striata, assembly GCA_006384855.1. Classification (NCBI taxonomy): domain Eukaryota; kingdom Viridiplantae; phylum Chlorophyta; class Chlorodendrophyceae; order Chlorodendrales; family Chlorodendraceae; genus Tetraselmis; species Tetraselmis striata. Next base: position 196,729 of record VCJN01000810.1, read on the forward strand.
AGCCTACACCTAACTTCAGCAAGGCGTGGGCTGATGCTGCGTCAGCGCCGACTGGACGCTGCCCCTTTGCGTGTCCCTCTGCCTGCGGATGTAGCTTACCGCTTCGTCACAAAGGCCGAGCTGATTGTGTCTGCTCCCTACCCAGAGTACCACCACGACTTCAGAGCCCTCCTGGCCTCGGTTGTCAACTTTATGTTCTTTGCCAGGGGCCTTACTGGCGTATCCTGTCGAGTACGAGACGTGCATGTCGACGACTACAACATCACCCTGCAAGTGTACCGGGAGAAGGGTCGCGCTGGTCGACGGGGACCCGACGACCTACGTGTACTTCTCCTCCCAGTGTCAGAGCACCCCCGAGTGGCACGTCTCCTGCACCACTTCCTCGACCACGTCCAGTCAGTCCCCCTAATTACTGTTGGCTTGGCTGTGTCAAACTTCTGGGCTGTCAGTTCGGATGAGCAGTCAAAACCTTGGACTGCGGCTACAATGTCAGACTGGCTGTCCACAACCATCCGTTTGGTCAACGCTGCCCCCCCCTGTTGGCACCTTCTGGACCTCGCACAGTCTTCGCAAGGGCGCAGCCTCTGCAGCGAACGCCATCGGTGTGCCATTGTCCCACATTCGCTACCAAGGCGGTTGGGCCACTAACTCTGACGTCGTTCTGGACTACATCGACCCCAACGTTCTTCCTTCACCTGGCGCATGGTTCTTTTTTGGACACATCGCCCCCCTACGCCACTTCCAAGTCCAACAGGACTCCGCAGCGGTGGCCTTTCCAGTGCCTCCTTCATGACTTGGCGCTACCTCTTCTCCGTCAATCCACCGCTCTCTCCGTTCGCTCAAGACTGGCAAAACCAGACTCAACTTTGAAATGTTTTAAACTAGTTTATGGGATTTCCTCCCTTGACCTAACCGCTTTTCAGCTACAAGTGTTGCTCAGTGGTACGGGAACTAGGCATCTGTTGTTGCGCCCTTTTTGGGTGCAACACGAGTAGATATAAAAGCAGCTCGAACAGCTGAGCCTGCTATCTTCCAGTTTTCGCTGCGTTCCACGCAGCGCCCCCCCTGACTCCGTTTTCCCTCCACGCTTTCGCTAAACCATCCTGCCAATTTCGGCTCTTGACCGTGTAAAACAGCCTGCGCGACCTTTTTGGCAAAACATGACTCAACTTTGAAACCTGCGACCGCCGTTTATGCAGCGACCCAGTGTGGTGCACTACTGCGAGTGTCGGTATATAAATCCTTATTAGGTACAGGGGGTAGCAGCAGGAGTACAGTTATATAAATCTGTGCTTTGATTTTAGAATGTATTCAGCAGATGAATACCTGTATATCCCTTGTCCGCTCATTAGAGCGGTCGTGTCGTACGCAAGAGACCCGGGTTCGATTCCTGGCTGGTGTATTTCGGCAATATCGGCCCGGCGTGTCCCGGGTTTACTCGGTTGATGCATTAGCCCTTCGGGGTTCGAATGAGGCAATGGTCTACTAGCTATGCCAGACCTACGACTGCAGTTGTCGCACGAGGTAAAGTGTTGGGGCGGCTTCGGCCGATGTCCCGGGGCGAACTTTACTTTACTTTTACCTGTAAGGATCACCTGTACTCGTCCTCTTCCTGTTCATTTCTATAAGGACCGACCGAATAACTGATACGGAGCATTTACGCTGTTTGAATGATTACATGTGCTAGACGCAACATTCAAGAAATCCGCACAGAAATCCAGAAGGAAATCCAGAAGGAAATCCAGCTACGGGCCAACAGAGGCGGGAACCACCATGGTAGCCACCGACCAGGCATCGCCACCAGCCAGCCGCCGCTCCACGCAGTAGGGACGCTCTCCCCAGCACACAATCCCGGGCCACTCCAATAGCGGCACTAGGCCGAATGTAATGTGAAGGCGCCGACAGGAAAGGAGCTTCGAAGTTGAGGTCTCGCAGCAAGGAGCGGAAGTGGGGGGGTCCACTGTTTGAATCAAACGGCAGCGTTTTGCCCTTTCCCGGAGCGAACCGTATTGCAGATGGTCATGCCGGACAATTTGAAGCGCCCAACCCAGCTGTAGGGCTGTTAACTAGCTGTAGTAGCCGGCCTCGGGGACTTTTGTATGTGAGGATAAATCCAACATGGTTTTGTTGCATCGTCATTCCGGGACCGGTACGGTAAATAGGGAAATTTCTGTTAAAGGTAGGTACGCGACTGTACCGGTACCGATAAGAGCGCGCTGCGGGCGGTACCTACAGAGCGCACCCGCCCACCACATCAGCCAGCTCAACTGGCAGGATATAAGCTCATACACCATCCCGCGGCCAGAGGCCCGGGTCAACTACGGGGAGGGGGGTCTACGGGCGGTAGCCGGGGCGGCGGACTTGGGGTGTGCCGCCCTAGCCAGCGCGGGCGTGCTTCAGGCGGCGGACGGCGGTCTCGTCGCAGTGGAGATGGTGCTCCCAGCAGTCCCGGCTGTGCAACGAGCTGGGCATGCACAAGGTGATGTTGCACTGTACGCAGTAGCACGAGCTCCAGTGCTCCTCGCCCTCGTCACGGTAGCAACGGCAGCACCCTGACTGTTTGCTGCGGCCGTTCGCGTATCGCCCGTGGTTGCCAGGGGCGTGCTGGCCGTTGGTGTCCAGGTAGCGCTTGGGCGCGATGGCGAGGCGGTGGCCCGCGGGACGGGATGGCGCCAGGTCTCCCTCCAGCCCTGGCTGGCTGCCTTGCGACTCGGCAGACATGTCAAGGTTGTCGGCAGGCATGGCCTCGGTGGCTGGGATAGAGGCTGGGGAAGAGTTCGCAAGGATGGACGGGATCTCCGTGTGGGTGCGGGTGTCGGGAACGACATTGCCTGTAACGCGACTGCCACCCAGCGCACTCGCACTCGCATCAGCAGCAGCGGCAGGGCGGGGCAGCACGAAAGGGCCGACGGCAGTCACTTGACCTCGTGGCGCAGAGGCAGCCGAAGGAGGGGTGCGATCATCAGTAGCTTGCTCGCGGCGGAGTGTCTAGTCGGGCTCTTGGACATCGGCCGGGGAATGGTCCCAGCGGACCCTCCATTCGCCATCACCGACGGACTCGGTAACGCTGCCGAACAGCTGAGCATGCTGGCCACCGACGCTGGTCGCCACTCAGGGGTTAAAATTTGGCCTCGGCGGGCTGATACACGAGCGCCTTTGGTGACCGAGGTCCTCATAGCGTCGGGTGGGTGGCTGAACAGGTGGGTGAGCGGTTTGAATAATTATTTTTAAAAGTTTGGAAACGGCAAAACGGTGTTGACCACTTTTTGGCGCCCGGTATGCTTTATGTATCCCGAGGGATATTAAGACAGGCCCTTTATTGGCCCCCCCGTAGGCCAGTTGAAATGCTCTAACTATGTTTGGCATGATCCCATGTGGGCCTCTCAAATTTGTGTGATATGTACAACAAATGTTGGATATATCTAACAAATATCCCCGAGGCACTAGGAATTCGGGACAGGTGCGGAAACTCACCGAGGGGCTCTGTGGTCAAGGTTGGGCGGGGCTGGATCATCAATACCGATGATCCGATATAAACATGCATGATCTAAACGTGATCATGGGGTTTCCCACCAATGTCCTAGCGCAACTCGCGCCGTCTACTGCTGGTGGTTTCAACCGGTTAAAGTACCGGTACCACCAAGTTTCAGTACGGGCTGCCCCATCGCCCGAAAGCCTTGCTTTTTCGGCCGGGGAGCTACTTAGGACAACCATCACTAGCTCGCATGCAATCTTCCAGCGCGGCTTCGCGTACTTGTGCGCGCGAGGGTCGCGTAGGCTCATCAAGTCCGCACCGAGGGCCTTCCCCCGGTATGAGTCCTCGTGCCACGCACATGCGTTACATCATCGGTAGCGATGGACAACTCCTCGGCAATGTGGTTTTATGTACTCGTACGTCCGAAGTGGCATCTCGTTCTTGCCATGCATGGCTTTGCGGCTCGGATTTTCGGGTGGCGGCCATGCGCACGGTGCGGAATTGGAGCTAGGGGGTCCCCGCTTGGGGGTTCAATCCTCAACACCCGAAGCCGAGTCGAAGGGTGGGCTAGTATGCTCTCGCAGTGTGGCATCCTCTCACAGTCCAACTCTAGGACTCTCTGTTTAGTATTTACCACCATAACCCTACCTGCGTACCTATCTATACCCATGTGCGTGTGCACGTTATCCCGATACCACCTTCGAACTGCACCATGGTGCAGTGACCCGGGACGCATCATCGTCGACCGGGCGGCCATTTTTGTTCATGTACGTAATCAAAATTGCCGTGCTCCAGGCATGGTAACGAAAACTCGCGCCTCTATAGGTCTGGTAGAGTGGTTATTTATACCTTATAATAAGGTTATAGCGCTGAGATCCGTAGACTCTAAAAGGCGATATCGGTCGGATATTTGCTGAAAGTTGACCTCCAGAAACTGCTATGAGAGGACATCGAAGCCGAAATACAATGCACCGACCAAAGCGTCATGATTCTCCACCTGAGACATACCTCGAGGCGGCCAAACGGAAATGGCGCTGCGATACACGGCTCGCCACTGGGCAGTAATCGACGGGGTCATCACCGCCGATATTAATTCGACGAAAATCCCGCTTACTCGCTTAGTATTAATTAGCGTCGTGACTCGTCGGCGTGCATTTGCAAAAGCCGCCCGGTCTCTTCCTCGACGCCAAAGAGGCATGAGTCCTCCCCCTTGCAACCTCCGGGTGGGCGAGGGGGGGCGCAACTGCGGTGAGGGACGACGGTCTTCACGTCGATCGGGTTAGGTGTCGCATGCCGATCTCGCGCAAACGACATGCGCACGTGAGTCCACGCGCGCATGGCCAGTGACCACTCCGACCGCGAGGCACATCGGCTTCTATGTGATGCCTTCGGTAAGCACTTCGGCGATGGATGGCGGCAGATGGGGCCCGACGCATTACGGCGACCGCACATTGCGCGGTACCGGGGCATTATTACTGATGGAACAACAAATCCCTTTCGAGGGTAGGGCGATTACTGCATTAGTATTTCCCGTACAACCAATTTGCGGTAGTCGCTCGGAGTAGTGGCAGCTGCCTATAGTTATCCGGAAAATAACACCGTTACAACTGATCACGTGATGGAATAAGCAGGCGTGAATTGGAACCGAAAGAGGATGGCCGGAAGCTTGAGCTGTAATTACGCTAGATGTGACAATCTCTCTATTATGGTTAGAGATCCTGGTAGGGCCTAAGAGCAACTCAGCCTGAGCGGCGGAAAGCGGCAAGCTAGCATGTTGTAATCAATTTCAATTCCAACTTCAATTCCAGTGGGCGTCGGCGGTACCACACCCTACGACGACCGCGATGACCGCGATGGCGACTCTTGACGCCACCGCGAGAACCGGCACCATGCCGAGTCGACCCTTCCTTTCCCCGGTGACGCTACCCATGTCCGCCCCGGCAAGTAAGATCACCGGGTGACCATGTGCCTCCTGGCAGCCGCTCTCGAAGCCCGGCAAGGCCACGCGGCCGCGCTGCCATCGGCGTCGACTCGCTGGCCCCCCCCCCCCCCCCCCCCCCCCCCGAGGATGGGCGTCCGTGGACGCAAGCCGTCCCAGGACCACCTCCGCCGAGACGCCCTACTGGCGGAGCTTCGGGCGGTGGTGCACCGACAGGAACTCGACAAACAAGCCGAATCTAAGGCCATAATCCTCCACATGGAGCGGGGCGGCGCGCTGCCGGAGCAGGGCGCCGAGAGCAGCGGTGCGGTGGCAAGCACTACGGTGCAACAGTTGACCGTATTGTTTTAGAGAGATGCCGCGGCGGCGGCAGCTTAGATCGCGGGTGCGACTCGCGACACGTCCCATAGCAGCCCCCGCCTCTCCCCGGAGAAGGCCAACAATGCGTTGGGCTAGGCAGCCCAGCCATGCAGCAACCTCGACCGACCCCGGTCCCAACATTTGTAGCGCTGACGGCGGGATCAGCCGGGGCGTCGCATCTCTGCTGATGGGAAAGGCCCGGAAGGGGAATGGGCGTCCGTTGGGGCGTCCTAGCTACACCCGCCGGGATAGCAGGCGGCGGATATCATTAGGCGTGAGCCTGGCGGATTAGTATAAATAAGCCCCAAAAAGACGGAGGAATAATGTCGGCTGGAGAGGACGTATAGGGTACGGGTAGGTTGGGGAGGGGAGATCACAAAAAACAAAAAGGAAAATACAAAGGAGGCGGGTTTCGCCCGTTAGATGAGGGACCTGGCCTTCAGAGGACCACACGCCACGTGCACATGCCAACATGCATCACACCATATATGCGGGTTCATGTGGTCGGGCGGTAAGACATGTCACTTGTGTAGCACCAAAGACTACGCGGGAACAAAGTCGCAAGAAATTACAAATTTCAATTCTTGCGCTCTTATGGCGGAGGATCTTGCACCTTGCCGCTGAACCTGGCAGTCTCGTAGTGGATGTGACATGCGGCATCGGCACTACAACGGTAAGCATCATAGGCGATCACAACTCTCCCCAATAGTTATACTGCCGAACAACATGCCATCCGGTATTGAATGATTTTCAAGCAACATACCCGTTTGTTGACAGACAATTGGCGACCCTCCCTGTTTTGGAATGTTGCCGTATGCGCTTCTCACTTTCCCGCCAGCCCTTGCCACCGGGTACAATACTGCGTATGTACTAAATCCGGCGCGCCTATTGGTATTGGTAGTGTAACCCTCATCTGAAACCGTGGACCGTCCGACGACATGACGACCCCCCACCATGCCAACTGCCGGCTTGCGCCCACAGCAGCACGAATAGCAGCCCCCCCCCCCCCCCCCCCCCCCCCCCCCAAAGGTGGACATCACTACATCCACCATGGTCATCGACACACCCGAGGAGCGACAGGACGCAGGAACCGGCACCTTTCTAGCCGCGCTGCGCGGCGGTACAGAGTTCAGCAGCATGCGATCCGCACGGTCGGCGCTGCAAAAAATCGCGGAAACCCGACTACAACCTGCTACCCGCCGCCACCTTCGAGTACTGAAACGCCCGTCGCACACAAAGCTCATCAGCATAATCAAAGCGAACTCCATTGGGCAAGCGGGGTCCCGCATAGGTGGGGTCGAATTTGTAATCAGATTTCATGGGGGCAACCAGAGCAGGGTCCACTTGTAAGTGGCACATGGTGGATAATAAGAAATCCTGATGCATGTTCGAGGTCTTTGTCGAGTAATGGTTGGTCTAGTGTTGTTAAGTCATCGCGCAGATCGGGGCGACGAGACAAGGCATCGGCCTCATTCTGAGAGCCTAGCCTTTCTTGCGGTACAAAATTTCAAGCACCGCTTAACCGGTGCGGAGGTGTGGCCAAGTATGGGGAAATGGTGTGCAACCACAATGTGCGGCGGTGGCCTAACGGCGGTTGGGTAGGGAGGCGACGAAGAGTGGCATGATAAGTAATAACCGTGATTTTGAACTGCCTTCTATAGCAACGCCAATTATTTAGCGCACAAACAACACCAAGCAGTTCTTGATCATAAGTGGGATATCGGGCGTGGGTTTCTTGAAGCACCTCGGCATAATAGGCACAAGATCGAAGGTTGCCATCAGAGTCTTGTTGCGGAAGCACAGTGCCAAGGGTGTATTTGGACGCAGCATCGGTGGATATAACAAATTCGAACTCGGGGCTGGTTCGCGCGCGGGACATGAGCTTCGGGCGAAGCAGAGGGCTTGTTTAAGAGCATTGAACGCAACATGTTCACACTCACCCCATGTATACAATCTTTTGGTCTTTTGGCAGATGTCATAAAGTGGAGCAGACACATGGGAATATCTGTGCACATACCGTCGGTATAAGTTGCAGAAGCCTAAAAAATGTTGTATTTTTTGTACCGTGCGGGGCGGGGCCCAGTCTTTAACAACCTTAATTTTAATGTCAGGGAGCCGGAGCGGCTAACCATGTGACCTAAGTATTCGAGTTCGTTTCAAGCAAAAAACATTTTTATGCAGGCGAAGTCGAATGTCATGTGCAACCGAGAGGCTTAGCGTGGTGTCTAAATGTCGTAAGAGGTCGACGAGAGAATTGCTGAAGATAAATATCTGTCGTGAAGATAGACAAGGATAAATTCGTTTTTGTGCGATTGTAAAACGTGGTTCATCCAACGTTGAAAGGCAGATGGGGCATTCGTAGGGCCAAATGGCATGACCAAAAATTCAAATTGACCGAATTAACATTTAAAAGAAGTTTTAAGTGTGTCGGAATCTTTAATCCTAAGAAATTGGTGGTATCCCAAAGCAAGGTCAAGGGCAGAGCAAACGGCAGCTCCATAGAGCATATCTAATAACATGTCCGCATGTGGGATCGGAAATTCGATACGCTTAGTATATTTGTTCAATTGGCGATAGTCGATGCAGAGGTGTAAGCTTCCATTGCCTTTGCGGGCAAATAACACAAGGGCTGCATAAGGGGAAAACGATTCCTTGATAACCTTTGTCTAAAAATTCATTTAATTGGCAATTTAATTCTTCTATAATTCAGCAAGGAAGAGGCGATATATTTTGCTGGGGGGGGGGGGGGGGGGGGGAGGACAGTTGCATCTGGGACCAATGGTATTTCAAAGTCAAATTCAGGGCGGGACACCGAGAGGGATGATGTTCAACGGTTGGCATGTTTGTTTATGCTTTGGAGTAAAGCTCTAATTTGTTCATCAGTATATTCATGGGATTGGTCGGTGGTTGGTTCGAATGAGGCAATGGTCTACGGGCTACCTATGCAAGACCTACGACTGCAGTTGGCGCAAGAGGTCAAGCAGTGTTGGGGCAGCTTCGGCCGATGTCCCGGGGCGAACTTTACTTTCCTCTCACTTTTGGTCGGTGGTTACCGCAGCAATATCGCGATTTATGCATTCAAGTCTAGTGTCGGCTGTGGCGTCGTATTCGCAAAATACTGCGCAGAAAAAAACACAGTGTCGGGGTAGGTTTTAAATATCTCTCTGGCCATAGCATTGGCGTGAATAACATCGACATTATGAGAGCGGGGCTCGACCGGACAAATTACAACGTGGCCGTCAGAAAAGGTCAGGGGACCTGCCGTCCAGTTAACTAACGTCTGGGTTGCGCTGTTTTAGAAAAGAAAGTCCAAGAACATAGTCGAAATTATTTTTGTAGAGTGTGATAATAATAAATTCAACATCACCAGGATACCCATCGAAATCCGAATTTAATGTGCACGATTGTGAAGCGAGGGTCATACGGCCATCTGCCGTAATTATGCGAATTTTATTTTGAAGCGAGGTTTGTTTTTCGCATTTGAACATATTCCTTATATATTGCACCACAATCCAACATCGTAGTGGGGGGCGGTATGTCCGGGTGGCAGTTCAGTAATTTAGCTTCAACAAAAGCATATTATTATCGGACATTGCGGTTATAAACGCTTTTTCAGTTTCAAACCGAGGTTGGTTGGAGTTTTTAATACTTTGTTGGGCTGGTATATCTTACCTTTAGACTCAAGCTCAAGAGCCTTAATGTGCTCACTGCGCATGATTTCGATATAGGCAGCGACTTCCCGCTCATCCACGGTGGAGTCGGCCAGGTGCACATCAATAGATCAAGCCGTAGGCGGCAGCATGGGTATCTTGTCAATGGCAGAGGAGGCAGTGAAATAAATAAATAAGTGTCAGCCGGGTAAGCATGTGCCAGGATTTTCCAAGGCAGAGTTCCCGCGGGATAGAATAATAACATCCCGGGTGCCAAAGGGGAAAATTTGGCGCTGTGCCTCAAAATGTTTGAGCATAGACATGTTATCTTTGCCAAAACATGGCTAAGCCAAACAGTGTGACCGGTTACCGTGGTATCATGCCTGGGAGGCGGCCACCTTCTAGCGCCATGCCTCCTTGTCGGCAGTTGAGGTCACGGGGCGCTTCATAATTGAATGTGGTCCCTGGTAGGTGTCGTAGGGCCCTTTGTAGCAGTCATACCCGAACGGGGCAGTGGGAGCAGTGGGGACAAGATGGGGGATGAAGGGAGGGGGGGGGGCGGGGAGGGGGCAGTGGCCGGACGAGGAACTGGGCCAGCGCCGGTAGGTGGGGCGGATGTACTTGTTCGGCGGGTCAGTCTTGGGGTCGGCAGGGCTTGGGCGCTTGTTGCCACCATTGTGTTCGATGTCGACGGCCTCGAGGTGGCGTAGGACAGTCTCGTAGGTTTCGAGCGGCCCGTTGGCGCGGCAAGCGGCAGCCTCGAGGGCGTCGACAGTGGAGTCGGGGATAGCGACGAGGATGACGCCGGCCATGGTGTCCTCCGAGTAGCAATGCTCGGCCGGGATGAAGTCGAACGTCCGGCGGATGAGCTGAGCAAGCTCGGCATTGGACTTGGGCATGAGAGGGTCACGCGGGGAGATGTGGAGCTTGGTGCAGTGGCTCATGACGAGGATATGCAACTGGGCGTTGGTGTAGAAGCAGGCGACGCGCTTCGATGTGAAATCGTCGAGCCCGTTGAACATTGTGGGAGCGAAGACACCAGTGGCTATTTCGTGCTCGGCCTCGGGTGTTGCTAGTAGCACGTAACGATAGGCCACATCAGCGTCGGACCTGGGGGTCGATTTGACGGGTGAGCCAGGACTCGAGGGTGGAGGTTCTGTACAAGCATGCCCGCGACGGTCTCGCGCAGGTCGCGGTCATGAAGCGGACATGTGGGCGCAGGTCGCGACGCTTAAGGATGCGACACGAGACGGGCAGATCGTTCGGGGCGCGGGTCGTCTTGCCCTTTGCCGGCTCGACGAGGATGAATTGGTTGACGGCCCGGCGGGCAGCCGCCTAGTCGACGTCCATGGCTTCAGGCATGGCAAGTCCGGTCGGGGCAAACGAAGCAGAAGCAGATGAGCCGGCGGGGTTGCGGCGGGTGGTAACCGGCATGCGGCTGAAGCAGCGAGGGCTGCCGTCAGGTTTCGAACCAGAGCTCAGCGAAACCACTGTGAGGTGCAGTAGTGCGCGGTGGAGTATTGAGGCAAAGACAATTGGTTTGAGCAGACGGATTCTGGCTACATGCCGGTTGGCCGCCAGCTACTTATAACTGGTAGGTCGTGGCAAATTGGGCTAGAGGTCACAGATGAACGGGCAGTAGCAATCAAGTGGCACCATGTGTAGTATAACACATGTGGGGGGCGGGGATTACCCTCGGGCATTGGGCGCGTGCAAGCATACGAGCATAGTCGTAAAGATAATGAGGATGGTTTACAAGTATTATGCAGATGATATATGTTGGACAGTAGTGCGGGTATAGGTGCATGCATAGAGGTAGGGTTGAGGAACATACCCTACAATTGATGCCTTGCGCCCACCTTGGGGACATGTCTTGCTGGCCGGGAGGCGGTCGACGATCGTCCAGAGGGCACCGTACGCCGGCTCTTCGCGCCGACAACCAGTGTCCTATACGGACAACCGTTCGACTGATTCGGGGAGGGGGGGCTCTTCACGCCTATCGACACAAGAGCCCCCCATGCCGCCGGCCTTCGGCTCGGTGGTAAAGAAGACCGCCATTTCCGGGCGGGAGCGATTCCTGCGCCGGTGAAACTTGCGGCTTCAACGCGCTACTCCGCGCCACAACCGGGCTGCTCCTCGCAGCCCCAAGAACACAGCTTGTCGATCTGAGCCAACCGGCCACCACTGTAGTCCGCCTCCGGGCACCGTGCGGCGCGTTCAGGCCGCCGCTGCACCATGTGCGTTTCGGTTGCCTTCGCGACTTAAGCACGCAGCTGGCCGGCGCTAACGGGCCGCCGCTGCGCGTTTTGCTTTGATTGCCTGTTGCGCAGCCCCGGACACGCAGTTGGTCAGCGCCATCCGGCCGCCATTGCACCATGTGCCCATGCCGCTTCCGTGGCACACGCACGCATCGGGTCGACACGAACTAGCTGTCACTGCACCATATGCCTCCGTCGCTTCCGCGGCCCGGGCACGCAACCGGTCAGCGCCGTCGGTTGTCTCTGCAAGATGCGCCCCGGTCGCCTCCGCGGCTCGTGCACGCAGTTGGTCGGCGCCAACTGGCCGTCATAGCACCATGTGCCTTGGGAGTCGATTCCGCGGCCGGTGCACGTAGCTGGTCGGCGCCATCAGGCCGCCACTGTACCATGTGCCTCGGTCGCTTCCTGCCGAGGCACGCGCACGCGGCGGGTTGGCGCCAACGGGCCACCTCTGCACCATGTGCCCCGTCGCCTCTTCCGCCCGGGAACGCAGTTGGTCGGCGCCAACGGGCCGCCGCTGCACGCTGTGCATGTGTTACTATCACGGCCTCGGGCACACAGTTGGTCGGCGCCATGATGCGGCCACTACACCATGTGCCTCGGTCGCTTCCGCGGCTTGCGCACGCAGCTGGTCGGCGCCAACGCGCCGTCACTACACGATGTGCTTGGTCGTTTCCGCGGCGTGGGGCACGCAGCTGGTCGGCGCCGTCCGGCCGTCCCTACACCGGTCGCTCCGGTCGCCTCCGCATACAGACACACGGCTGGCCGGCCCCATCGTGCTGCCACTGTATCTTGCGCCGTGGCGGCTTTCATGGTGCGCATTGGCACGCAGCTGACCGGCGCCATCGAAGCGAGCCGCGGCCGTACATGGTGCCAGGCTGCTTTTGCAGCCCCCCGATACTCGGCCGGTCGACGCCACCGAGCCGTCGCTGCGTGGAGCTTGATGTTGCTGACTACATCGTCCGCTCCCCCCCCCCCCCCCCCCCCCCGCCCGCCCTTTGCACGACCGCCCGCCCGTTGTTCGACGGTAGCCATCCGTTTTTTTGTCGTGGGCGGTCGCTGCTCTCCCGCCCGGCCACCGCCCTACCGCCGGCGCCCAAGACATGTTGGCAGTGTGCCCCCACCCTTCCTTGAAATGTTTAGTGCTAGTAGTTGAGGTTTCCTTGATTCCGTCGTCTACTCAGCAGGCGCGGTACGGCGCAAATACGGTGCGCAAATATACGTGTCCGGTGCTAGTATGCCGTACTCGTACAGCCCGAGGGGCTGCATATCGACAGCAGCAGCAGCGCCTCGAGCAGGAGCTGCATCGACATCGGTTCCCGACGCAGCCAACCCGGGTAGCGCTGCTCCCGCATGCTGCTTCGTCGCGTGCTTAAAATCACCAGGGGGCTTGTCTGTCCCCACCTTCCTTAATCGCGGCGCACGCACCACGGGGTCGCACCGCGACAGCCACACCCACCCTCCCTTGAAATACCAGCAGAGGGAAGTCCTTATTCTGGTGCTCGGGAAGTCATCGGCCCGTAATCGGACCCCTTATGCTCGCGTGCAGCGTGCTTGGGGGTCTGTACCCTGAAGTCGCTACAGGGTACCTGTAGGTACATGTGACGACCGCCACTCCGCCAGGCTCTGATGCTCAGCAGGGATTGATGTCTCCGCCTGGTACAAGGTACCCGTACGACCAGGGTATCGTGTGAGATACTACTGTACGATGTACAATCCAATATTCTGTGTTCTCTCTATATTCTGTTCGTACTTCTGTATAGGATTATCTAATTAAATTACATGAGGTAGCTGCAAAAGGCGATCAGGAAATCACCCGCGAAAGGGCAGTACTGTATATGAAACGGATGTGATATAATTAAATCATTTTTAAAATAATTAAATATAAATAGCACATTATTATCCCAGCTGGTACCCGTCGAGTAGCGACCAGGGTCGACTAGGGTCGCTGGTAAGCGCGGGCGGATGACCGCCCGCGCCGGGCCCCGGCCAGGCCCCATCAGCTTCACGATAGCCACGCGCCCCATCAGTACTTTCCGTGCTCTTGACGCTCTCCCTGTATTAACGTATTAACCAAAAAGTTAAAATGGCCACGCGGGTAACTCCAGGCCAGTGGCGAGGTACGAGCAGGGTTCATATATCGTCGGGGGCGGGCGGGCCGACGACGGGGATCGTTTGTGTAGTGTTGTGACACATAGCTGTCGTTGTCATCCCGACCTCGCGACGGTGTGGAGGAGATAGAACAGCAGCAGTGCGTGTCAGGGGACAATCGCAATCCATCTTCGAGATAGGTCCCACTGCTGCTTTGCGATGGGCGGCTGTCCGTCGCTGCTGTGCGCGCCTTGCGGCTCGCTTCCACCGGGCGGCGCCGTCCTGTTTCACGTCGCTGAGGCATGGGGGATTCCCGATGAGGGCGGCGTCCACGGGGAGCTGGCCGGCTTCATGTCCTTGAGCAAGGCCGACCTCAGCCATTACGAAGGAAGCACCCGCAACGGAGTGTACTATCGCAGCCAGACCGCGCAACTGGTGGCCTCGACGCCGCCGGCAGTGTTGCGGAGCCGTCTGTCGCCCTTCCTGCCAAAGCGCGTGCTGGCTGCGCTGGCCGCGGCGCGCGCGTCGGGCGAAGGGGGCGTCGACGCGAAGGGCGACTCGGGGTCCAGCGTCCGGGGCGGCGAGGAGTCAGTTCCTCCCCTCGATGGCGCGCAGGACTGGCGCTGCCCCGATCCCACCGCGCTTCAGGCGGCGGTGCTGCTGGTGGACGTCAGCGGCTTCACCCGCCTGAGCGAGGCGTACAGCGCCATGGGGGCAGCCGGGTGCGAGGAGTTCAGCCTGCTAATCGGCGAGCTGTTCGAGAAGCTCACCGTCGTTATCGAGTACTTTGGCGGAGATATAGACTGCTTCGCGGGGGATGCCGTGCTGGTGGTGTTCCCAGCACAGGTGGAGATGGCCTTCGCGTCCGCCCAGGGCGACGATGGCATGCGTGCTGCTACCGCCGCCGCGACGCTGCAGGCGCTGCGCTGCGCGGACGTTATTGAGAGCCGACTGAGCGGCTTCCAGAAGTCGCCCGCCGACCCACCTCTCACGGTGCACTCCGCTCTCGCTGTCGGCACCATCCGCAGCGTCATCTGTGGTAAGTGGCCGCTACCACCGATTTCCGCAGTGGGCAATCAGGGGCGACCGCCCCTCAAATTACTAGTACCGTAAAATCGGCTCGACCATAACTTCAACACGAGAGCGTAGTCTAGCACTGTAGGGCTGCCACTTTGGAGCAGCATCGCGAGCAGAAGACATGTTCAAAGTGCTTTCTTCTCGCCACAGAGTTACATCCCGTGGCCCCACTGAGCCCGTCGCCTTACCCTTTACAGGCGGTCGTCGCGCTCCCCGCTCCGAGGCCTTCATCATCGGCGAGCCACTGCGGGAGCTTGGCGTCGCGCTCTCGCAGTCGCACACCTCGGAGCTGGTGGCGGCGCCCAGCGTGACGCGGGCGCTTGGCGAGCTTCCCGGTGAGCAGAGAGACGGCGGCTGCACGTGCCTCACCTTCCCGCTGCACGTCCCAGACCTCTGGACAGCTGACATCCCTTTCCCCGAGGTCATTCAACTCGGTAGCGCTGGGGGCAGCCTTCGTGGGTTTAAACGAAGAGGACCCCCGAAGCGTACAAAAGCAACCACGGTGAAAGACCTCCGGGAAAGGTTGCTGCGGCGTTCCGGTGCGGACGATGAGTACCACAAATCGGCGAGGACTACAGCGAATCCACCCGTCGCACGCCTAGCAAGAGGTGACGACACCGACGCAACGGTGTCGTACGACCTGGAGGAGCTGCTCCGCTTCATGCCTGAGTTTGTGAAGCACCGCATGTTTGCGACGCGGGGCACCCGGCTGTTTGCGGAACACCGCTACGTCAGCGTCCTCTTCGTGATCGGAACCATGAAGGTGCGTTTGCCTTTATTTACAGTGATCTACACCGGTCATAACATCTCGCTTCATATGCCCCTGCTTATGTTCGTGTCGTTCGTGTCTATTTCAAATGTACTGGTACACTTACAACTTATTCCCTGCCGGTGTTTTGCGCATGCCCATATTATCCACATTGGTGTTTAAGATATTACATGTGATCGATATGGCCGGTGTGCGGGCATTCCCCCTTTTCAGGAGGGTTACAGCTTGTCGCATGAAGATGGAAGCCCCAGCAAGTGGCTTCGCGAGCTGCAGACACAGCTTGGGGTTGCGATCGACGTGGCGGAGGACATGTACGGAGCCACTACCCGCCAGGTGGGGACCACACCATGGCACATCCAGCATACAGTACAGCTATACTTCCCTCAAGCTTTCTTGAATTTCACCATGCACGATGATGCCGTCATGCTGCATCGGGGCCCTACCTAGAGGGCAGCCAGTGTCAGCGCGGAAAGTGTCCGGCGGACGCTGCGCCACTCAGATAACGGTATATCTTGCCCGTTCCCCACCAGATTACGGTGGACGACAAAGGCGTAGCGGCCATCTTTGTGTTTGGTCTGCCAGGTTCCTCCTATGTCGAACACACGCACCGCTGCGCACTGACAGCCCATCGGGTGCTGGCGGCTCTCCGCTGCACGGCATTCAGCTATACAGCCGGGGTGACAACCGGCCAGGCGTTTTGTGGCCTTATTGGCCAACCTGCCCGGCGCTGCGAATACACTGTGATGGGAGGTATCCGCCTCCCTGAAGCCTCAAACCCTAAGCCCCCCCCCCTTCCCCCCCCCCCCCCCCCCCCCACCTTGGTCATTGTAGGGCTTCACTCTTTATAACATTGTACCAAGCAGCCAACCAACCAGGATTATACAGAATCTACTCGCCGTTTTATTGCTGTTACAAATTACCAAACACTGCATTACCAAACGATCAGGGTTTGGACATGATATGACCTAGTTGGATAACATGGCTGAGTTGTTGGCGCAGCACTACAATGCTTGACATATTATGCATGATTGGATATAAGTGCGCTTCCTTGGACACAGTTGCTCATTCACAGTATCACTGTTAGTTGTAGTAGTTATAATTGCCGCAGATGGATGCGGCGTAACAGGCTGTCTGGAGAGAGCTGTGCTGACCTTTGCTGTCTGCTGCCTGGCATCTGCGATGACTAGATGTGGTCAACACCGCCTGCCAGGCTTGCTGGGTACGCGGCCAAGAAGGGCATCAAGGTGGCATGTCTTTCTAGCTCCGGGGCGGATGTGCTAGGGCGATCGGTCCTGCAGTCGTTCACAGCGGAACCTCAACGGGCAGCTTGATCTGCAACCAGCGGGCACAGTCAAGCTGAAGGGGAAGCTTGAGGAGTCGGACGTGAGCGAGGTGCAGCTGCTGGATGAGCAGCCCGAGTCGCCAGAGGGCACAAACCGCTCGCGTCGCTACTACAACCCAGACGCCCGCAAGCAGCTGCATGGGCGGGAGTGACGAGATGGCGGCGCTGGTGGATTTCGCGCAGCGGGGCGGCTCGGCGCTTGAGCCGTCGCTGGGCCTGGGCTCGATCATGCTGGTCAAGGGCGACAGCGGAATCGGAAAATCGGCACTCCTGGGGAGGATTTCCAGTGTGCTGGGCTCCGAGGGCAGCGACGCGAGCGGCAGCCAGGCGCAGCCGCTGGTTGTGCGTGTGCAGGTGGTCGCTAATGAGAAGCAGCCGCTGCATGCGGCCCATGCCATCTTGAAGGCCCTGCTGGAGGAGCTTGGAGAGCCTCTGTGGGGTCTATCGAGCAGGCTGGAGGTGCGCGGCGGACTGATTTCCGTACATTGCTTTGTGCATGATGCCCAGCAACTCTATGTGTGATGTGGCAGGGAGGGTATCTGTGTACTGCTGGGCCCCAAAATGTGACCCATGGGGGGGGGGGGGGGGGGGAGGTTTTGAGGCCCTGCACTGCTCTCTGTCCGTGTGGCTTATTAATGCGGACGATAAACCCAAGTCGCGTTTTACGACAATTTATTGCGCGTGAGTATTCACCAAATAGATATTTCTCTGAAAATCTATCAAATCAATTTGAAGCCTGACAATATCGCTTCCGGCCCGACTTGCACCCTACATACAATGTGACGTATGTACCCCTGAAATATTTTAGGTATCGTCCGCAATTGACAACCAGCATGTTTAAATGTTGGCTTGAATATCCAACATATTGCAACCGCGGTGTGTACCTCCATGTTTTTGGGGCATTAAATGACAGAGAGCATTGTGTTGCGGTCCTGGTGCAGCAATCACACGAGTTCATGGGTGAGTTTCCATACGCGCGGCAACAATGTAACGATACGTGTTGTGTTTATCGAGATGCGTGGTGTTAAACAGATAGTTCCTGGTACAGTGTGAACTACGGTCGCGGATGCAGGAATACGAATAATGCAAATGGGACCCTCCCCAGCCAGCCAAATATGGACGAAACTGCAGCGGACCTCTATTAGACTCGGTCTTACTTTGTGGTCCGCATGCAGCTTCAATTAGACGCTTATATAACGGCCTGTTGTAAGAGCATCCGCACCTGGGGCTAGGTAATTGGGGCTAGATTTGCACCCTTCCTCGGCATCCTTTCCCTGCTCCTGCTGCTATTCTTGTAGATTGTGTACGCATCCCCAATTATAGCTCGCCTGACCGCTGGCCTCTATCCTGCTGCTATGTGCGTACACTCTTCAGGACCTCAACCTGCGCAAGACGCCTGTCAAGAGCCTGCCCGCGGCGGTGGCGGAGGCTGCAGGGGACATCGCTGCGCTGGACAAGCTCAGGCAACCGGCAGCCCGGCTTGAGGGCTTCACTCAGCTGTACACCCGCGTCATCCGCACCCTATGCGCCCGCCGGCCCATGGTGCTCCTGCTGGACGACGCGCACCTCGTCGACTCGAGCTCTATCCGCGTGCTGAAGTGCATTCTGGTGCCAACTGCAACGTGGGAATCGTCGCAGCAGATGCCGCCTGGCAGCAATCGGCTGAGCAAGCTGGGCAAGCGCCTGAGCGCTACCGTCAGCCGATCATTGCGGGCCAGCGGCAGCAGTCACATGCCAACCCTCATCTGCACTCTCAGCACCGCCGGGGGGCTCGATGCAATGGTTGAAAATGAGTCCACGACGGCGTTCTTCAACCCCAGCATCCAGGCTGAGCTGGAGGACCTCGCGCTCACCACAGGCAACAATGTGATGACGCTGGGACCGCTGCCAGATGACGCGGTGCTGCGCATTGCTCAGTCGGCGCTGTCTACGACCGCCCCCCTGAGCCGGCAGCTGCGAACTCTGATTCTGTGTGAGTGACCCCACCCACAGCCGCAATGCTCGCGATGTCCAAGCTATAACGCTGTTCCCGATTCTAATTAACCGCTTGTTCGGCTGAGTCTCCACCCATTATCTTTTTGTGACTCAATGCTAGCCCAGTCCTGGCCGAATTAATTTGGGCGACCCTATCAAATAGACCTACTGCTTACTTAATTCTAGCCAAAGCTCATGCACTCAATTCATATGTCAACTCAAATACACGAATCCTGGCCCATATTATGTACCCATGCTTTCGCCCTCAGCATGTCCTTGTCTACCCGCGAACAGTACATCTCCCCTAGCGAGTCACACGCAGGCACTCAAAGTCACCACGCTCAGCTGGTAGCTAACCGCAGCGTGCTCATGATATCTGACCTCGTGCGCTTTGATAACGACCACCGACTCAGCCCAATTTGCACTCTTTTCCGGCCCAATTCAATCGATCATGGATTTGTACCAAACTCTTCTGACTGTGTATTTTGCTTAGTTGCAATTAGCAGCCCAGTAAAATGTACCCCGTTCGTACCAGTACCGCCGATTTTTGGTCCAATGGTTCCTTAGAGCTTCTAGGGTCTTTGAAATCCCAACAACTAACCTAGTTGTTTCAACCCAAAGTTGTGCCCAACTCTGGCCTGCTAGATTAAGGAGCCCGTTACATTCGACCCATTCGAGATCAACTGTGCCCCCCTGCAATCCAGCAATCCAATTTAATCGACCCAATCAATGACCAACCCAACCCAGCCTTGCGTCTCCTGTTTGGGCCCAGATTGTTATCCATCCCTCCGCCCTCATCATCTCCATGTCTCTCAGATTGTTATCCATCCCTCAGCGTATAGTACAGCGAGTCGGAAGAAAGTACTGGAGCCTCATCACGCTCACCTGGAAGTGGATGCCGCGCAATGGAGTGAGGCTCTCACGCAACGCGCCCCCCGCTTTGTCCCCACTGCTGCAGCTTTCTCGCAGGGGATCCCGCTGTACGTGTATGAGCTGAGCCGCTGGCTGCGCAACCGCGTCAAAATCGAGGGTGATGGCACGGTGGCACTCACTGCGGGCGTGAACTCGGGCACCATTGTGCCCCCGTCCGTGCATTCACTTGTGCAGAGCCACATCGATGCCATCCCCGCCGCTCTGCAGCAGCTGCTGCGGTGCGCCAGCGTCATCGGCGTTGGGTTTGAGGAGCCGCTGCTCTTGAAGGTTGTGCAGCTGGAGACGGATACCACGGAAGCCGCCGTCCATCGCCACCTCTGCCACTTAGGCGAGCTGCACCTCCTCAACCAGACCCCAGACGGCAACTGGCAGGTTTGTTCCTCGCCAGGCGCTGACCCACACCAACACGTTCACGGTATTGAGCATACTGTACATGCACGCTAACAGTGTGGCTCGAACGTAGCAGCAGGTATAGTTTGGCTACTCTATGGGTGGCATGATATCCCGCCGAGGCAATTAGGCCACGAATTGCTGAATAGGACTTTGGACGAAACGGACATTGTCAATAGATACCGCAACAGCTGAATGGCTTCAAGGGCCACGAAAAATACATTTTTCCACCATTGCGCGGGAAATTGCGTGCTTTTGTTTGTCCTGATGGACTCCAGATAATGAAGTAAGTTTTTACCTTCCGAAGGTGTCAATAACCGTGATGCATGGCGAGTCCAAAACGTGCTGATTACAGAGAGCTCCCTCCCTGCAACGTGGCTCCCGCCATCAGCGACCCCATTATTGGCGTTGCTGACCTCCGGCTGCTGTGCCTTGTTCCTCCGCAGTTTCAGCGGGCGATGCACCAGCAGGTCGTGTACCAGTCACTGCTGTATAAGCAGGTACGGCGTGGCTGCACACCGCGAGGGGGGGGGGGGGGGGGGGGGCTTGATAATCTCCTGCCTGCGGTGCTCCTAGTCGCCCTTAAGGACTCGCCCCCCTGGCTTGTGCTACATTGATGCAAAGGCCACAAAGCGGCGCTGCCCTCTTTGGCTACACACCCCTCCCGTTCCACGGCATATTTGTTTATTGTGAAACCAGGCCTCCAAAACCATACCGACAACCATGAAGCAACACGCCTGTGAGCTCACCTTTTTAAGGCCCATGCCGCTGAATTCAATTCGATCTCGTGCTGTCCGTTTCGTCGCACAAGTATGTGCAGTGCAGTCACTGGCGCTCTGATGCAGTTATGGAAACACTTCAGCAAGAACCCGCATAATATGTCAGAGGTTTATATAGACAACTATTTCGGAACGGTAGCGATTGTCCATGTAGCTTGGTTGCACGTGAGTGGGGAGGGGCGCGCATGGCACTGAAGCGCTGCACAGGTGCCAGTAGTATGTTCCACAACAGCAGCATTAATAACATAAGGATTCGGCACGACAATTTTATTTCGTCATGTACGAGTACGTCGTGGTATAATTCATACCGGTACTCAGCATATGTAGCGACTAGTACCCGTAGCATAATGACGACGAGAATAATATTTTTCGCGGCGGTGGTGTAGGGACCATAAGGATGTGGTACGCGAGTTTCGGTCCAGGTACCTGTAGTCGCAGGTAGACGCTAATCTGCAAGCTCATCGTGACTAAGGATTACGCGCCAATCTCTACTTACTCCTGCGCTGGTACGCCTGCGGTACGGTACGAGTAATTGTATTTCTCACCCACGGCCGCTGTAAGGATACCGCGCAAAACGCACCAGGCACTGGGTACCCACCCACATGGGGATTTGTGTGGTACATATCCTTACACTCCAACCCCATAGGATGGAGGACCTCCTCCAGCAACGTTTCTGCTTGGATTCGGTGGCGATCCGCATTGGCCGGGTCGTTCAACATTGCGGGATATCATCATATTATATGTTTCTCCTCGGGATCGAACCCGGATCCAATGCGTGCATAGAAGCACCATCTAAGGATACCGATATCGCCTAAGGATAAGGATTTCCTGATATCGCCTTCTGCTGCTAGCTCATGTAAGTAATCTAAGGATACCGCGCGAAACGCACCAGGCACTGGGTACTGGGGATTTGTGTGGTACATATCCTTACAGCCGCCATCGTAGACGCTGCAAGGGTTATGGTGCTGGCGCCAGTCCTGTCCCGGGGCGGGGGCAAAAACACCGTGGCCGTCGTTTGTAACCGGTCGTACTGCAACACGGGCCAACACCGTGTAGTTTGGCAGTCCTGTACCGCAGTGTACCGGTACTTATTTTAGGATACCCTGGATTTATTTATGGGTTAACACGCAAACGATACTGCACTGGCGGGACTGTCGTACTGTCGTCGCTAATACTGGTGCCTACTGTACTCGCCGGACGCGAAGCGAGCCTAAAGGTGCGTCGGGAACTCCTTACCCGCGCGCTACCAACTATGCGTAAAATTTGAAAAAGGTTAAAACTGAATCGATCACAGGAATTAAGTACGGGTAGTTGACACGTTTATCTCCTGGAAATGTCAATATAAATGTATAAATCGGGATATGTTAGTTACATCGGGATCCATCATACGAGACTGCCACGCGCTAGGGTCCTGGGAATCCAGGTGCATAAATCTATATAACATCTGGATCGGGTCGTTCTCTATATAACTTTATATAACATTTCGTCTCGTATGTTATCACACAAATCTTCCACTGCAATATTTCGTCTCGTATGCAGCATCAGGGAAGCCCCGCGCCCCTGGCCAACCCGCACAGGGTCCACTATAGTTCTAAATGCCCCGCGTTGGGTGGGGCCGCCGTGGGGCCTCTGCCTGCCGACCACCGATACTGCTGGCTATGTTTTAGTCCAGCGGTACCAATACTAATCTATTGTTTTCGTCATGATACTCACAGCAGTCATGTTTTAAACTTGAGCCATATTTCAGATACCGGGAAGCTGATGTACCTGGGATTTTGTCGTTACGCTGCGGGTGGGATAACAAACACTCGCCGAAACACTAACGCCGACTATCCCGGCGCCGAAAGCGATGGCTCGGGTGCCGAGTCCGTAGGTCCGAAGTGACATTTCTCGGGCAACATTAGATGCTGACGGGCCGAGGGCGCGACATGGCCGGATTTAGGAGTTCGGGCTTTAGTTCACAACACGAATAGTTCGTTATGAAACGTATTCGATTCGTATACCTGTAGAACTCACAAGGTTCATCCCTTGTCCGCTCGGTTGAGCGGTCGTCTCGTACACTAGAGGTCTGGGTATCGATTCCTGCCCCATGCATTTTTCGGCAATATCGTCCCGGCGTGTCCTGGGTTTCCCCGGTTGATGCATTTGCCCTTGCATCGGGGTTGGAATGAGGCAGTGTCTATCTACAATCTATGCCAGACCTACGACTGCAGTTGGTGCAAGAGGTCAAGTGTTGGGGCGGCTTCGGCCGACGTCCTTGGGCGAACTGTACTTTTACTTTATTTTTGTAGAACTGGTTATTATTTCTGATTCTGCTCAGAATTCTAACAAGGGTTGCCGTAGTGTCATTGGCGCCTACTGGTAGCTATGGTACACGGTACACATCATGCCACTAAGAATTGTGAGTGTGTTTTAGGTGCCATATGTCGCTCAAAACAGAAGGGGGGGGGGGATTTTGTAGCTGGGCAAGGTTTGGTAGCTAGTACTTTCCGCTTTGCGTACCGGCTCCAACTAACCGCCGTATCGTACGCAGCGCACAACCCTCGCCAGCACTGCCGCCGCCGCGCTAGGCCGGCATGCTGTTGTTTCCCCGAGCGCAAATACCTATCAGTCCACAACCACGCCTACCTCAAGTGGCCAGCCTTCGGCTTGGGTAGCTGACACCATGTCGGTATCCACCAGGCACGACGTGAAGCAGGAGGTGAAGTGGGACGGCAGGGAGTTTTCGGGTTTTCCGTTAAGCCCGTGCTCTACCCCCTAGAGCATGATTGGCTGGAGGCCCGTACCGTGCACAGCATGCTATAGAGTATGCAGTTAACCACCTGGACCCTAGCCTATCCTTTGAGCTCGTTGAACACATTGTAGTGGTCATCGTGGAGTATGAGCTGTTCAGCTCGCCATCCTCGGGCAATTAGAGGCGGCATGTGACCGGCGAGTCCAATGGCAGCCGCATGCTCCAAGACAACCTAACCTGTGGGATGCGATGGAAGAGGTGCCCACTCGGTCCCATTTCGAGTTCGCCTGGTGGGCGCACGCCAGAGGGGGAAGGGGCAGCCATAGAACACTACTGCTGTACAATCGTGTGCTTTGTGCTCTCAATGCTGCCCTCATGCCTTGATATGCACACCTACGTGTGTGGCAGCTGCCCCCTACACAATATATACACAATTGCAGCACTTTTCCCATGGACACTGATGTTGATAGTACTTTACACAGCACATCAGCCAGCTACAAAACTTTTGGAGGGGCGGGTCAGATTAGAGTGGGGGGGGGGGGGGGGGGGGGGGGGGGGTCTACCTACAACACACTAACAATTCCTACTGGCCTTACGTGTTTCGTACGGGGCTGTTATTCGGAACGTAACAGGACGCCACGTAAAAGGACGTCACTGGCCTCCAATTAGTCTTGCGAAATGCTTCGGCAATTTGCTTGATGACCATAACGGAGCGTCGCCTACCCAGGGCTTTCCGTAACTGGATTGCTGCCCAAACGGCCGTCGTAGAGACGCTGCAAGGGTTTCACTGGTGCCAGTCCTGTCCCGGGGGCGAAAAAAAGAAAGGACGCCACGCTGTACGCACTACACTACGCTTCAAAATTAATGGTAAGCAAACGGTACACGGGGTGGTTGGCGAGTATTTTGCGATTCCGAAACCATTACGAAAACCCCGTGAACATGGGACGCGCGGGGACCTGCCGGTGTTTACCTAACCCGAAATGTCCGAAAACAATTGCTCAAATCGTAGAATTTAGGTGGAAATATATGACATCTATGACGGATTAAGACTAAGGGGGTTTTTTAGGTGCTCTTATTAGGGCGCGCGCCCGCGGCGCGCGCCGTAAGAGTTGGATACATGCTTTGCCCCACCGTGTAGAGATAGTCGTGCGCTACCACATGCATCGGCTGCCAAATTTTTTGCGGTCTCGTTACACAAGAAATGGCCGCCTACGCTAGTACGTGCATCGCGACACGTGTAACAATTGTGTAACGCCAATGTACGCGCGCATTACGAGCGGCAAGAAGACGCGATGCGGGATTGCTCGCGGTGCCATCTGAGCACATGGATGGGCAGTCGATTGCTACAGAGCCATGCCAAAGACCCGCCACACTTTGGCACCTAGGAATATTTTTCTGATTATTTGTGCTAATGTGAACTTAAGACTCGCGAAATTCGTGTGTGGTTTTTACATCTACGTACATCTCAATGTACAAGGCCCAATCACTTCAATGTAAAATATGGGGCTTGTAGCCAACACTCCTACCCAAAACACCCCCCTATTATATGTGGCGCATCGAGCTTCGATTGCACATGAGCACGAACCCTACTCCGACTAGGGTTTGCCATTTATTTTGACGCGTAGTGTAATTACACCGGTGCCGGTACCCGTATCGTTACCCGTACTGCTGGTGTCCGAAGGGATTAGTGTGCATGCCGCGCAAGTACGTAGGATAAACACGGGACTACCACGTGACTGCCCGTGCATGCGTTTTCCCGGCTTAGGGTTTTTAATTATTTATTTATATAAGCCAGTCTCGCATCGCATCGGCTGCAACAGCCCTGCGCTCCACCACGCGGGCAACTGCGACGACGGCCGATCGAGCGGCTAGCAGCAGGGCGGCGGCTGGCCCTCTCAACAAGTATTCGTACGTCTCAGCAAGTATATTACTAGTACTAGTATCTTGAGCAGCTTGTACAATACGTATGCAATAATAACTCCAATGATACGGCATAAACTCGGTGAAGTACCCTCACCTGTAGCTTCAAATCGGGCTTGCTGCCGGTACACTCCATAAGCAGAGTAACAGCCATATAGTCACCGTAGGATACCCTGAATAATTGGATAGTTCGGAAATAGTTTGGTGGAATGAGCAGTGTTCTTACATGAGAGAAAGTAATGCAAAGTCCGCCCTGGGGCATCAGCCTAAGCCGCCCCAGCACTTGACCTCTTGCGCCAACTGCAGTCGTAGGTCTGGCATAACCCTTAGACCATTGCCCCATTCGAACCCCGAAAAGGTAATGCATCAGTCGGGTAAACCCGGGACACGCCGGCCAGGGCCGATACTGCCAAAATACATCGACCAGGAATCGAACCCGGGACCTCGCGCAAAAGATACAACCGCTCAACTGAGCTGACAAGGAATGTACCTTGTTCTCATATTATTTCTTATATTCTTATCTATTGTTTAACCAGCAGTCAAATAAGCAATAACCATACTCCAGTCGTAGCGCAAGGACTCATGCTGTTTGCATTGCTTCGGGATACGCCCCCACATGCTCGTAGGCTTTCCGTAACTGGATTGCTGCCTAAACGGCCGTCGTAGAGACGCTGCAAGGGTTTCACTGGTGCCAGTCCTGTCCCGGGGGCGAAAAAAAAATGCTCGTAGCCTCGTACATTAAAATATGACATGTGCGCTACTAATCACAACTATTGATGAAGAAAACTCATTAAAAAGTAAATTAAAAAGAAAACTCATTAAAGAGTAAATTAAAAAGGAACAGGACCTAACAACCTGCTGTGCATCCCAGCGACGGCGCCTGCACCGCGCCATCATCGAGGAGCTCTCAACGCAGATTGACTCGCTGGAAGAGGACATGCTCCCAGAAGCCGGCGCCACGGCGGACCTCTCCCTCCGCGAACGGCTGGCCTCACAGTGGCTGCACCTCCTCAGCAGCGACTCCATGGGGACAAGCATTGGCAACGTGAGTCCCACACACGGCGAGCTTCCCGTGCCGCTGGACGACATTTTGCGGGGAGTGGCCGCCATCAAGGACACCGTGCGCCACATGCAGGGGCTGGGCCTCCACCTGCAAGCCCTGCACTACCAGGTGCTCCCCCCCCCCCCCCCCCCCTGCCTTCCGCGCCTTGTGGACATGCTTGTTATCCGCAAACTGCAAGTTGGACCGTCGCAAATCACAGTGGTGCAGATGTTTTGCTCCGGGTTAAAATAATAACAATCCATTCAAAGGCATGATGGAAGTATGTACCCCTGGCTTGGCGAACGTGTACTTGTCACCCAACATCCAAACATGTTGGCCATTCCATACACAAATCCCTTGATGTACAGTCATTGGTATCCATGTACCAAGACACTGATACTGTAGATATGTTGTTTCTCCGTCTGCTTGACTGCTCAAATGTCTTCTTGCAACCCGCGGATGTCGGGTGTTTGTGTGGGTCAGTGTCGTGCCCCAATGCGAATGGAGCTAGGAAGAGCCATTGCACCCCCGAGTAGCTGCGGTGGCATCCGTTGGTGGTCCCGCTTAGCGCTGTTCCCAATTTTCACCACAAAGCCCCTGCCCCGCATGAGTCCATCCCACTGAGCGCTGGCCGGTTTTGTCGCAGGATCGCATGGTGCGTATGCTCAACATGTTGACGGTCTCCATGCCGGA
Source organism: Tetraselmis striata (assembly GCA_006384855.1). Classification (NCBI taxonomy): domain Eukaryota; kingdom Viridiplantae; phylum Chlorophyta; class Chlorodendrophyceae; order Chlorodendrales; family Chlorodendraceae; genus Tetraselmis; species Tetraselmis striata. The sequence continues at coordinate 224,155 of VCJN01000810.1, forward strand.
GCTGACCCGGGTGATGCTGGAGGCAATGCAGGACGCCATGCAGCAGGTGGCCATGATGACGCTGCACGGGCGCATGAGCAAGGCGGAGGCGGCCAAGTGGTGGGCGCCCCCCTCCGCTGACAATGCCACCTGCTGTTCATTGCGCGTAGGCTGAACCTAGGATTAGGGGAATAAACTCCTCGTACAGCGTGGCTTGCAGCTCAGGGTTCAGTTTGGCTGTGAGTTTGCGCGTGCGCGAAACCGCCACACTACTTGTTCGCGTGGTTAAGGCCGAGCCAATGGATCGATTACTGGGTCGATTACTACTCAGCGGGCCATACTTATAACTGGCCCTGCATTGCAGGGCACGAGTCATCCGTGGTATATGTATACATATATATACATACATACATACATACATATACATGAAGATATATATACAGTCCCCCTCGTAAGTCTTGCCATGTACGTATCTGTCCATATCACCACGTCAGTACCGGCGGCGCCGACCGCCGAGTGGTACAGTGGCGCATTTTTACGATTTAAGTAACTCAGAATATTCATCAACGGCTTGAGATGTAATAGGTAGCGGAGGGGGGGGCTGCCTGTTACGCTCGTGATTCCGCTCTGCGCTGGTTCGAACCCTGCCGGGGCCCTCGGTGGAAATATAAGCGAGGGGGGGTAGGGGGGGCCCGATGCAAATATTTTTAGGTTCTCCTACAAACCCTAGTACAGTGGCTTACCGCGCGACCCGCATCCCGATAAAAAGGCGGTGTACTCGCCCCGCGCGGGCGGATTTTCCCCGCTTAGGGGCCCGCTAGGCGCAGCCCAGTAGCAGAATATGGGAGCGTGTTGATGGCCAGCCCTACCGCATACCCTGGACGATCCCCTAGCAGGTGACCATATGGACCCACCCGCTGACTCGGGGGCTGCACCCCTGCGCAGTATGGGCTGAAGCCCGGCTCTGCCAAGGGCGCATTGAATGCGGACATGAGCTGTAGGTGGGCTGGTTTTGGAGCAAGCCTTAATCGCAGTATTGGCCGTTTTGCGGGAACTGCTCACTTGCTTGCATGCCGACGGCGGGGAGAGCGCGCCTTTGTGAATGTGCTCTACGATGGTAGAGCTAACTCTTGGCGTGCATCCGTACAGATAGAACGCATATGCGTGCGATATAAAAATTCGTGCCCTCGTGACATTGGATTATCAAATTCATTGGCAAGCCTGAACAATTACACGCACACGTATGGCTTCTGAAACGAGAGCACAACAAACGCCACTAAAGGCTCCCCCCACGCATGATATCGTGTTCACGTATGACACATGGAAGGGTCGCGGCCGGAAACAAAGATGAGGGCTCATAATGGGCCAATCTACAATTGATGCTTAACAAGTGGGGCAGGACTTTTGTGGGCAGGTGTATGGATAAATAAATAAGTATATATAAATATAAATATAAATAGAGATACCAATATATGTATCTATATATATATGCATATATATACATATATACAAATATGTTATATTTACACATATACAATGTCCGTGTATACTATGATAAGATAAGACAAAATGCGTCGATGACTGCAACAGAGCGTCATGATGCACTGAGACTAAGTTGTGTCGGGGCCATTCGTGGCCTTACTTTCCCTACCTTTTTGCACAGCTATCGTAAATGCACGAGCACAGGGACGTAATAGGGTGCTACATTAGCATGCTATTAGCATGTTCAATGATTGGTTGCCCGCCTCTCCCAATGTTAGGGCTTGGGCCCTATGTATTTGGACTGAGAGTAACATATGGAGGGTCCATCGGAGAGGTACACGAGCTAGTACGCGGAGCCTGCTGCGGCATTCCTGCTCATGGTGCCCCGCGTTGTTTTGTCCAGCATCCGCAGTACGGCACAGGCGGCTGGTGTTGCGCCCACACTTGGCCCGTGCCGAGAGATTTAGGGTTTAGCGATTTAGGATTTTTCACTTGAAACCCTAAATCCTAGCGCGGAGGGTCGCCGTGCTGAGATTGCTGGTTCCGCAGGCTGACGGAGCTGCAGGAGCTGTACGAAGGCAGCTGCTGGGCAGGGCCGGCAAAGCTCAGCTTCAACCGCAGGACAGAGTCCATTCGTTCCCAGGGGCTGGGCAGTTGCGCCAGCATGCAGTGCAGCAACCCGGAGATCGATCTGGAGAAGCCGTCGGACGCGCTTCTGAGCAGCCGGATCCTGGAGATAAACATCTGGGCGGCGCCGCATATTGCGGAGTGGGGCTTTAACAACTTCCTGCTGGACGAGGACGTGCGGGAGGAGCTTGCCGGCATGTGAGTACCGCCTGCGCCCCCCCCCGCCCCCCCCCCCCCCCCTCTTGAGCACTGTACATGTTACAGTATCCATGGGCCCCACCTGCTTTGTTATCGAGAATGAAAGAATGAAATAATATTGGAGAAAATTACATGAAAGACTTAACCAATTGCCGATAAATGACCAGGCACTATGATAGTAATGGAGGTCGCTAGTGTGAAAGATGGAATGTCTGCCGCCTGAGGGCATCGTTATCGCCAAATTGGAATCAGCTCATCTCCAGGGCTGCCGACAACCCAACAGTTGCCCTTTCCCGCTTCTCCACTGGTATTCCCTAGAAGATGCGGAATTCGCTCGGCGCTGTTTGAGTCTCAGAGCGGCATGGTGTTTCCTGCAACACCAAACAAAGTTATGCTGGGTCCAACCATGTTACTCTCCGCCAGGTGGATCATGCGGCGTGTAGCCGGCAAGGACGGCCAGCGCAGCGATGGCTCATCCCCCCCCCCCCCCCTGTGGGTGTCCCCCAGGTTCCGGGAGGCGCTGTCAACGGACCGCATCCTGTGCGCGGCCTATCTGCTGTTTGCCAACGCCACGACGATGGACTTTGCGTCCGTGCGTCGCCTGGCACAGACGGCGTACCAGTTGTACCTGATGGAGGGACGGCCCGCGGAGCTGCCGTTCCTGCCCGGTTACCGCGTCATCGCCGCCATTGCTGCGTTCCTGCCGGGCATGGACGCGCTGTGCGGTGACGTGAATGCGCCCGGCTGCGCGGGGCTGCTGGAGCGGGAGCTGGCAGAGCTGGAGGCGGCCGGGCAGGGAGCGTCCGCGGGCCTCCTTGTGTGCGTGGCCAGCGTGCTGGAGAGCATGTGGGAGACGCCTACTTCGCCCCGGCTGAGGGCGCTCACGGCCCGCTGCACCAGCCGCGGCTTGGCGGACAGCGGCTGCGACGAGTTTCGTGGGGGTGAGTGTCCGATCCGGCCTGGCTGGGCCCGTGTCTGGCTTTCCAAACCCCTACCTGCTGGCTTCCATTACGTCACCGGTGGTATGTATGTATTCATCCTCTTGTGTCCAGCTCACAGCATGTAGTATATAAGGCAGTCAGCATCGCCAGAGCCATAGAGTTGTTCACTGGTACACATATAAAAAGGTGTGACGCTCTGGCTGGCATTACAGTATGGCTATGCCCATGCCGGGCCACGAGATGCCAGTTTTTATATGTGGACCAGTGTATACACCCCCTTATGTCCAGCGCACAGCATGTAGTATATTAGGAAGTCATCGCCAGAGCCATAGAGTTCTACACTGGTCCACATATAAAAAGTGTGATGCTCTGGCTGCTGGTACAGTATGGCGGTGCCCATGCCGGGGCATACGATGCCATCGGGAATGACTTTCGGCACAGCTATGACGCTGTTGCACGTAACCCGCTTTCAACTACGGGTGCGGACGCACCTATGAAGACCTTTATTGTAGCGCTCAAATTGGGCTTGCATGCTACCGATAAGACCATTTGTCTTAGCTCCGCTACAGTTTTGTCTGCATTTGCCCTCTGGCAGGTTGTTATTCGCTGTGTTTCTATTACTGCGCCGACGCCCGTTAACAGCCCTTGTGCTCATCGCCTCTATGCTCATCGTCTGGTCGACATCTCATCTGGTCGACACTTCAACACCGCGCCACGCACATGCAGGTGTTGCCCGGCTGCGCCTGGATCGACGCCCTCCACAAGGTGTGCGTGCACGCGGAGGCTGTGGAGACTTTTCTCTCCGCGAGCAGCCCGGCCACCCAGATGGAGGAGGACGCCGCGGCGCGTCACGTCACCATGCTGGAGGGCGAGCTGTCGCTGCTTCTGCAGTCTGCGACCCGGCTCCCGCTGTGCATCTGGAGCCTGGTGCGGCTGTGCGTGGCGCAGGGGCGCGCCATTGTGAGCCCGCTGGGCGCCAACGGCGGCGCCAAGGAGCGCTGCCCGCGCCGGCAACGTGTGGCCGCCGTGCATCTGGCCACCGTGACGACCACGCTGGCGCGCTGCCTGGAGTGGTGGGAGGAGCGCCACCTGGGGCGGCACGACGCCTCCTGCTTGCCGGCCACACTGATGTGGGCGCACGCCATGCTGCACTGGTTCCAGTGCATCGGGTACCAGGCGGGCCTCCGCTTGTGGCTGCACACGGCGCCCTGGCTGCTGCTGAACTTCGACGGCTGGCGGGCAGCTGTGGTCCGCGCTCTGCTGCTGGCTCAGGCCACAGCGACGGGAGCCCTTGGGCCCAAGGGCTCCAAGCCAGACGCCCAGGAGCTCATGCCCGCAGGGCTCCATGCCACCACCGACCTCGCGCGCCTGCTGCTCACACCGCCCAGCCAGCCAGCCCTTGTGCACGTGCACCGCCAGAGTCATGAAGAACCCGACTCGTGTGCGCCCTTGCCTCATGGCGTGGCGGCCGCCGAGACGGCAATGGTACCGCTGGACGCGCAACTGGAGTGGGACCTTGCTGGGAGTCTGCGCGTCTCGAGGGTCTCCTTTGGCTCCCCACAGGCAGCGGCCATCGCGAAATCGCACCTGCGCCAACTTCTGGCGAAGATCACGGTGGCGGGGTGCCCAGTCAGCGTCGACGCGGCAGCTGGACTGAGCAGTGTGGCGAACTCGGCCACCCTGTGGGAGGCTGTCCAGCTTTGCCGGGACGCAGCGGCTCGAGCTGCCGACAGGCTTTAGACCCCCAACCCCTTCCCCCCCGCTTTCCCACTCCCTGCCTCACCTCCCTCCAACCCTCCTCTCCCCTGGTTGGGGATGGCCATAGAGTTCCCCGCATATTGTGCAAATATAGTGCAAGATTTAATAAAACATTTACTATGAAACTTCATAGTCAGATTAAAATCAGTGCGCTCCGTAGACATGATGCCACTTTGAACCCCCCCTCCCCTTTTCCTGCGGGCTGTCCTTGCACAGCAGTTGCTGCCTGCATTAATCAGAAATGCAGCACTTCTGAAGAATCATGCACAGCGGTCAGACCAGGCGCTGGGAAATAAACAAAGGCATCCGCGGGTCCAGCAGCCCCAAGCCCTGCCACTGCCGACGCTTATCTGGCATCGCAACTGCTGCTCAGCTCGCCACGTATGGGCAGGGTAGCGGGTAAGTTTGAAATTTGAAATTTCTTTCAGCTTAATTCCCGCCTCGTCTTCGATGCTAAACGAGACAGCTGTCTCTCGGCACGGCTGCACAAACCCGCAAAAGGTCCACTAATTCAAGTGCGGAGCCTGCAGCCCTCTGAAGGCCTGGTCCCTCAGCTATCGGGCTTATCCCGTCTCCTTTGCTGTATTTCCATTTCGATTTTTGGTGAACCCCCACCCTTTCCTAGCCCTACCCATACCGTAGTCCGCTCTTGCAGAGCATTCCCATAAGGCCATTCCGACAAAATGACCTCGTTAGGTCTCCCCCCCCCCCCCCCTCCCCCCCCTCCCCGAGCCCCCCTTCGATTTGTTTGTACTAATTTTCTAGTACTTTATGTACTGCGGCACAATATGTAATTCATTTTGACATGTGGCATGCACTTCCAACAACAACGAGATGCACCATGCCTCTCCCCCACCCCAACTGTCTATAGTAAGCCACTAACATGCGGAGGGTGGGAAACATTTGAGAGAACAAGCGTTGAGTAGTGCCCCGGCGACCCAGCAGAGGGCACCTGGCGGTGCTGCGGGCTTGGTGCGGCTGTTGTAGTGCTTAGTTTGGATACTAGCTATGTTGAGAGTCGTTCCGGCAACGCATGAGCGGTCGTGCGGTGCACTGCGGTGGCGGTGCCATCATTCCATGTATTGAAATCTTGATTTTGCAGCAAATTCAGCGTGCAGCATGCATCGCCGCTTGCTGCGGCCGAGCTGTTGCCCCGCCAGCCCTTTGCACATGCCGACAGCATACCCACTGTGTGATGTCCCGGCGACGCAGCGGCCGTGCGGTGCTCTGCGGCGAGGGTTTCAGCACTGGTTTCGGAGCATTTTTTGAGTTGCGTTGTTCCCGGCGAGCATTCCGTGTGTGGGGGGCCTAGCCCCCCCCCCCCCCCCCCCAGTTTATATGGCCAGATGTAGTCATCTAGAGGTTTACAATACTTAGCAATGTTGTACTGCGCACGATCCCCGCGGTCGGCGCACGGACTGGGGCCTGCCGGCCCGCACCAGCACCACGGCCTGAGGGATCCGCCCTCGGGCACCGGCACTCTCTGCTTTGCGCTCGCCTCAACCGGCTCGCGCACCCACCCACCCACCCACAACCATCTTTCTGCGCTAGGAGATACCCAGGCCAAGCCTGTGGTTCTCGTCTTAGCCTCCAATGTAAGCGAGCTGAGATTCTTCGGCAAATCGTGCCTCCTTGGGTAAACGTGCTTATTGTACTCATGTAAATATAACTTATATATATACATATATCCGGATAGCATATATGTATAGCCGGTACACGGGCAGCCGAGTACCGGTATATCGCGTTGTACTCGTATCGATAACAGGCAGCCGAATATCGGTACGAGTTTAGCTCATCACGGGTGCTCCTCCAACATATGTGCCAGTAGCTGCAACCAGTCTGTAACGCTGGCCGATGTCCACGTGCACGATGCCGCGGGCTCATCGTGGGTCACTGCCCACCGGGCTGCTGGCAGTCCGCGCTGACCGCAGTAAACTGCGCGTGCGGCATCAAAATAGAGCTGCATGGACGCAATCGGGGGCTGCGCGCGCGGAGGAATCTAACACTGTAACTTGCTGTCACGTTGTTGCCCTCGTTTGCCTTTTCGGTCCCGATGGTACAGTAGGATTGTGCCATCTTCAGTAACCGTCAAATCGTCCGTTTGGCAAGCTGCATCGCCGGCCTTGCCATGCGCGTATAGAACACATACATGGCAACGACTGCCATCGCGGCGCGGAACAAGTAGAGGATACGAGGCTGCTGGTCGCGGGTCCATGTGGGTCCCAACTTCTCACGCAGGGTCTCCGCCAGCCGCATTGTCCGTGTGATCATCCGGGTGAGGACGTCGGTGCGGACCCCGGGCGGGTCTGGCTCAATCTGCTGCGATGCCGCGAGGCCCTTTCTCACCTTGTTGATGAGGTCGCCTTGCGCCACCGGCTCCGCGCCGTGATCGCGATATAAACCGTTGATTGCGGAAAAGTAAGGTTGCATATTGGGGGCCTTGGCAGTCCCCCGCAAAGCCTGCCACGCGATGTAGCGCGCGACGGTTGCCGCCGTGGCACCAATGGGCGGCACACTCTGCTCATTGCCGTACGTAATGGCGGTAATCTCTGCCCACACCGACGCGTGCAAATGAAGCGCCGCGTTTCGCCGTGTTGGTCGTTGCCTAGTAATGAACGCATGTACGGACGCGCATCGTAGCTGTCCACGGGTTCGTGCCGCTCGTCTGGATGGCTAACAGATATTTTGCCTGCGGCACGCGTGGTGCACGCGCATGCCTGACGACATGCGTAGCACCGCGTCGTACGGGGAACAACGCCAAAGTTGCGCTCACTGATCCGCGGCGCAGTTGCAGCCAGGACGGAATGGCACACGGAAGATACTCACTGCCCGGCGCGGCGATCCGGGCACATCGCGCCTTGCCCTCCGCCTCGGCCGGAAAAGATCACGGCGAGGCAGTATATCACTACGCGCTCCGCCACCGCGCTCTATGTCGGTAAGTGCATGGTGCCACACCGTGCCCTCCCAACGAGGGGGGACGACGGTAGCAACCGCGCCGCTCTGGCGCAGCTTCTGTACCATGTCCTGCAGAATCGGCCGGGGGGGTTGCAGTAGTAGTTCTCGCGACGCCACTCCGCCGCCTCGGACAGGTGCATGGAGTCCACCGCCTCGCAGCCGGGGTCCAACTACGCCGCGTGGTAGCCTGGTAGCATCGCGCTCAGGGCTGACGTGAACCGATCGACGGAGTTCGCACACCACATGGCCTCCTGCTCTGCGAATAGGACGGGAACCAGTTGCCAGTCGTCGCTGTCGAGGTGTCGGTTCAGTCGATCCGCCCAAACGTTCGCGGCGGACTGGATGCAGCGGGCTCTGATGTGTACGCCGTTGCTGTCCGACATGTACCATAGCTTGCGTGGTTCCGCCATTATCTCCGGAGATCGGGAGGTGACGCCAGCAAGGACGCTGCAAACCGCGTGATTGTCCTCGTGTAGCAATCTAGGTGTCAACGACCTTCAAGAGCCAGGCAACGGAGCGCGACACCAACCGCGACACGGCGGGGAAGGAAAATGACAAAGCAGCGTGCGAGAGGCGGGAGCAGCAACGCCGCTAGGCGGACGCCAAGAACCGCGACAAAAACGGCGGCAATGCCGGCGACAAAACACGCGACTGATGGTGTGGTGCGCCGCGCCGACAACTGCCGCCCCGACTCCGACTATATGCGTCACCGCGTAAGGCGGAGTTGGCGGCGCACTGGCGGCAAGACATCGGCGCGAGCGCGCAAGTGACGAGCTGGATACGGGATGGCGTACGCGTGCCTTTCCACTACAACCGGCCACCCTCAAGATTCAACCAAGGCGTCTCGCTCAACGACGCGACCTCTGCCCAACTCAAGTTCCTCACCGCTTTGTGGCGGCCAGCGTGTGGGAGAAGTCCTCGTGCGCGTGGTGGGTGTCCCGGGCGTTCTTCATTCCGAAGTCCGGCGACAACTAGTGGCGTTTCATCATCGACCTCCGCGTACTCAACACCTTCTGCGCACGCAAGCGACTACGCATGGAGACACTCATGGGCGTCCGACACCTGACCGCGAAAGGGGGCTGCATGTTTTCGTTCGACCTTCAAGACGGCTTATATGCCCTTTGAATCGCGCCCTCCAACCGCGACTACTTCACGGTCAACATCCGCGGGACCCTCTACCGGCTGTGCGGCCTCCCCATGGGCTCGTCGCTCAGCCCTTACTACTTCACGACGTTCGCGATGACGTTCGTCAAGCCCCTACGCTCTCCGACTATCCCCGCTGCGCCTGGCAATGTCCCTCGGTCGCGCCGCTGGCTGCGCCGCGGCCGGTGGAGGGGGGGCGCGCATTTTACCATACGTAGTCGACAATTTATTGTTGTTCGCCTCGTCGAAGCCGGAGGAGCTATAGCTCCGCCAGCGCGTCGCCGACTTGCTAGTCAGCATGGGGCTGCAACGCAACTCCGCCAAAGGGCTGTGGGAGCCGGTCCAGTACGGCCATCACCTGGAGGTGGACATCGACACGGCCACGGGAAAATTTTATGCCCCGGCGGACAAACAGCAGCGGCTTGCACGCCGCCAAGCCAAGCAGCTGGTGCAGCGCGCGGGCCGCGACGCCCGTTGGCTGTCCGTGCGGGAGCTGCAGTCGCTCGTTGGGCGGGCTCTATACATGTACATGGCGATCCCGGCCACGCGCTTCTACCTGCGGGAGCTCCACGACGTGGTGGGCTCCAAGTGGGGCGGTCGAGTGCGCACGACACACCAGTTGCGGCGCGACATGCAATGGTGGACCGCCGTGCCGAATCAGACCAACGGCCGCCCTATCCACCGCCATGTGGAGACGGCCTACGCGCACTGCGACAGCTCCGGCTATGGTTGGGGTGCGGTGCTGAATGGCAGGCTGGAGGCGCGGGGGTTCTGGGGGGCAGCCGACGAGCGCCGGCACATCACCTGGAAAGATTTGAAGGCCGTCCGGCTGACAGTGGAGATGGTTCCCGCCGCACCTCGCCGGTCACCGCATGTTGTTGCACGAGGACAATCACGCGGTTTGCAGCGTCCTTGCTAGTCTCATCTCCCGCTCTCCTGAGATGATGGCGGAACCACGCAAGCTATGGTACATGTCGGACATCAACGGCGTACACATCCGAGCCCGCTACATCCGGTCCGCCGCGAACGTCTAGGCGAATCGACTGAACCGACACCTCGACAGCGACGACTGGCAACTGGACCCCGTCCTATGCGCAAAGCACGATGCCATGTGGGGTGCGCACTCATCCGTCGAGCGGTTCGCGTCAGCCCTGAGCGCGATGCTACCAGGCTACCACGCTGCGTAGTTGGACCCCGGCTGCGAGGCGGTGGACTCCATGCACCTGTCCGAGGCGGAGTGGCGTCGCGAGAACTACTACTGCAACCCCCATGGCCGATTCTGCCGGACTTGGTACAGAAGCTACGCAAGAGCGGCGCGGTTGCTACCTTCGTGGCCCCTCGCTGGGAGGGCACGGTGTGGCATTCGGCACTTACCGAGATGGCGGCGGAGGAGCGCGTAGTATACTGCCTCGCCGTGATCTTTTCCGGCCGCGGGGTGGAGGGCAAGGCGCAATATTCATGGAGCGCCGCGCTGGGCAGTGATTATCTTCCGTGTGCCATTCCGTCTTGGCTGCAACTGCGCCGCGGATCAGTGAGCGCAACTTTGGCGCCGTTCCCCGTACGACGAGGTGCTACGCATGTCGTCGGGCCCACGCGCGCCCCACGTGTGCCGTAGAGGGGATTACTGGTCGACGATTTTGATATGATGATGATGATGATGATGATGATTAGTAGTAGTACACTTTTCCACAAAAGTTAGCCTTCTTGAGCCGCTCACACTTTTGTCCCGTTTGGACGGGGTTTCAGCCCCCGACTACGGCTGGCTGCCATGAGGGTATGGCGGCATGTCGCAGCCGCCCGCGACTACATCAGGAGACAAAACCCGGCAGTGCACCACGACACAGCTCGCGACTGTCACGTCGGAGCGCGCGACACGTTGACCGACACGGTCACGAGGCTAATCGCGGAAGCGGCAGAGCAAAAGGATGCGGGGGGGGGGGGGGGGGGGGGGGGGGGGCATCGAGCGGTAATAGAGCGGGAGCTGCGGTCCCGGCTTGCTGCTGCCGAGGCCGCTGCTGCACAATACCGGGAGAAAGCACGGGATGCGGCGAGCAAGCTCTACCACACCAAGTACAACTTCCTCAAGCGCAAGATGGAGGTGGAGGACGAACGACGACGAGGAGCAGGAGGAGGAGGCTGAAACGGGCGACGAGAGCAGCGGGGCGAGCGATATCGACGAGCCGCAGCGGGCTCGGCGGAACCGCCCTACCGGCCTTCGCTACAGAATTTGCCGGAGGGGTGCGGACGTGACAAAGGACATCATCGACTTATACATCAGGAAGCGGCGGGAGGAATTCGAGTCATTGCTGGTGGACCAGTTTGGAACCAAGTGGCAAGAGTTCTACAAGCTGGGTGGGACGGGCGAGGAGCTGGAGGCGGCGGCCGCGGCGAAGGACGGTGGCGGCGGCCGCGGCGGCGGCGCTGCTAGCGGTGGTATCGAGGCCGGACCGGCATGTAACCATGTTAGTCCGGCAGGCAAAGAACACCACTCGACTGAATACATGCCGCGATGGGTGCTTAGATCCTTCTTTGCGATGTACCCTCACGTGCTAAATGCCATGCTGAACGACTTGGGGCACAACATGCAGTTGGAGGAGAATGCAAAGGCCGTGACAATGAAGCATTGGCGGGAGAAGGCCGTCAAGATATTTACAGACACTGCGAGCACCAACCGTGCGTGGTAGTGGCTGCGCATCTTGCTGTCGCACACCAAGGACCCCGCCACAGGGCTCTACGTGCCGTTACCGTGGCCGCACGGCACTGCCTCCCCCAGTTACGGTTTTTGTGTTACAATCAAGCTACAGCTACAGCTACAGCTACAGCTACCTGGCCACGCAGTACCATGGCTACCCTGGCTACTGCCTAGCTATAGCTACGGCTACGGCTAGCTCTCACCTTGTCGGAGTGGACAGAGGCCGGCATCAGGATGCGCGACATAGACAAGATGGAGAAGCTCACCCACACCGTCATGGGCAGCCGCTGCCCGTCTGGCGAGTGCACAAACTGGAATGTCAACATCGACAGCCCTGAGCTTACCACGAAGGGCGAGCGCCCATAGGAGGCGGCTGCTGCAGCAGTTGCATTGGGGCATGTGCAGGGGGAGGAGCCCGTACATCAAGCTCGCCCACATCGTAGACTATGTGGTGGACATACTACACCTCATGCTGTGAGTCATCCCGCACACAGATCTTCAAGTTCACGGTGTCCAAGCATTGCGACGCCGCCAAGCAGCAGCAGCTGGTCCTGTGGATTGAGAAGCAGCTCAAGGTGAAGCTCACCGAGAACAAGCCCGGGCAGTCCAAGACATGCACTAGGAAGATCGATATGTCGGCAGAGTTTTGGCCGGGGATACATGCCAAGTGTTGCTAGACAACTTTGTGCACATCCTACATCGGGCAATCCCTACGTGGCAAGGCAGGGACATGCGGAGCTATCATGACGCTGTCAAGGTGTGGGAGATGTTCTTCTGTCTCAACTACATTGCCACGCACGGATGCGATGACACGGATCCGGCTGCTGTGCTGGCTCACGCTGCTGAGGTGGGGGCGCTGGGGAACGAGTTCCTTACCGCATTCCTCCAAGTGGCGAGCCAGAAGGACGTCACGGTGAAAATCCACGTGAGCGCCGTCCACCTCGGGCAGATGATCCGCCGGCATGACATCCTTGGGAAGTGGTGCAGCCAGGGGCTTGAGGCCTTGCATCAGTGGGTCCACTTCTTCGGACGCCGACAAGCGCGGTCAGTGGGTGGCCACTACCATCAGGCAGCGCGATCAGCAAGAGGGCGTGCTCACCGTCAGGGGTGCAGCAGATCGTGACCGCGCCTAGAAGAAGAAGGCATGGATCTTGCTGGTGTTGTGTATATCCGGGCATGGGTCCTGCTGCTGTTGTGTAGGAAAAAGGGCGATTATTGAGTCAAAATGGGCACATTTCTGGACTCAAAGTTGCACCCCCCTTAACTCAATATTGTACCCCTTTTGGGGGGTGCAAATTTGAGTTACGCCTAACACTGTACGAATGTACTTTGAAACTGGCCTTTGACACATTCCTTTTCTTGCCAACACTGTACGAGGTACTATTCAGTGAAATGAACCTGCACTATGTACTACACGCCTGTCCACCGCCCTTTGACGAGATGCGTCGCTACCCTTCCATGCTTACCGTTTTTTCTGGCCTCGAATGCTACGCCGCCACTGTGCTTCCCACTCAAATACCCCTCGCAAGCTCCCTCGCGCTTGTATTCTTTGAGGCATGTTAACACTTCTCGGTGCACAAAAGCATGGCAGACCGTCCTGGCAGAGCAAAACGCACATCTGCCCGCTTGCGGAGTCATGTGCGTGGCGGGGACATCTGCGGCTGCAGTTGGCTTTGACCCAACGAGCAGGGCTCTCGACACACTGCTAGTGACCCCCATGGCGCAAGATTCTCCGCAGATGCACTTGCGTTCCGGCAGGAGGGCGTCTCATGCGCCAATACCCACAACTCAGCCTTGAGGCCCCTGCATCCGGGCGGTGGGCAATATGGAAGCGGACCGCTATGGCCCGGGGCCGGAGAGTCGCAGCCTTCGCCTCACCGCGAGCCTCAGCCCGACCCCCCAAGCCTGAAGGTGTGCCATCTTTGGACCCTCTCCCTGGAGCGACTCCAACGGCACGCGGACTCGAATCTTCACTCGCATCTCTCATCAGGGCACCGTGGGGTGCGTTAAGCGCACCTCGCCGTCGCGCATCTCGACATGAGTGGTGACACCCGCCCCGTTTCCCACCCGTTTCGTGTTTTCGTCCGGGGGCGAGATGTCGACGCCTTGAAGTTGGTCGTCGGACGAGATTCGGCGACTTAAAGGGCGCATCTCTCGGAGCACCTCGGCAAGCAACGTGGGTTCGTGTATGCGAGGCAGCGAGAACCATGGCGGCGGCAAGAGATGCGGCACTGGAACCCGGAGGCCCACATTGGGGACGACGGGTACGTCTTCCCGGACGTCAAAGCAACGGTGGCTGAGGCCACCGCTGGCACGACTGACGAGCAAGAGATGCGGTGATGGGTGGAGAGAATTTAAAGGTAGAGGGTGGGATTACCCGCATCTCCGCAGTGGGGGGATATGAACGCTCGCATCTCTCGCGGACAAACCCGTGTACTGTCGCTCCTAGCTCTTGTAACGCTGCCATGTGCAAGGATCCCTTTATCGTTGTCACGTCGCCTTGGTTCACTCACCTGAATTTGCTCCTACCGCTGCTGGCGGCCTACAAGGCGGAAATCTATCGCGTGCAGATTCCGAGCACCTACTTGACGCAAGGGCCCCTCCCGCGAATGAACTACCTCCACAGTCTGTTGAAAGCGGGTCGTACACTTCTCATCGCGTCAAAGCACCCAAGAAACCCCGACACCAACGGACGCGCCTTGTGGTTGGTCGTCGGAAGAGATTCGGCGACTTAAAGGGCGCATCTCTCGGAGCATCTCGGCAAGCAACGTGGGTTCGTGTATGGTCCGTGACAAGGGATTCATGCACCTTGAAACTCGCTGCCATACCTCCCTGGGCAATACCTCATTAATCATAATCAACGATCATAACAAATCATTCTCGACCGCAGATAAGAGTTTGAATCGACTCCTGTCCGTCGATTTCACAAACCGCACTTCCTTTGCTAGCGCGGCCGGGGCAGCGGGGCGCCAGCGGGGCGCCAGCGGGGCGCCAGCGGGGCGCCAACGCGCCGCGGCCGGGGCAGCGGGGCGCCAACGCGCGGCGGCCGGCGCAGCGGGGCGCCAACGCGCGGCGGCCGGCGCAGCGCGGCGCCAACGCGCCGCGGCCGGGGCAGCGGGGCGCCAACGCGCGGCGGCCGGCGCAGCGGGGCGCCAACGCGCGGCGGCCGGCGCAGCGCGGCGCCAACGCGCGGCGGCCGGCGCAGCGGGGCGCCAACGCGCGGCGGCCGGCGCAGCGCGGCGCCAACGCGCGGCGGCCGGGGCAGCGGGGCGCCAACGCGCGGCGGCCGGCGCAGCGCGGCGACAACGCGCGGCGGCCGGCGCAAGTTGATGATTCATGTAACCCCGCATACTAAATTGTTTGCAGCCATCTAGGCAATCAAAGCATGCTTAAAGGCAGCATCTGCGGTGCAGCGCTGCAGCAATCTGCGGTGTGCCGCCAGCAAATATCAAGTATTAGTCCTACTGCCTTACAGTCCGTAAAGTATCGGCAAGCAGGTGCGTGTTCATATCCCTTCTATGCCATGCAGCCCCGCATACTAAATGGTTTGCAGCCATCATCTAGGCAATCAAAGCATGCTTAAAGGTAGCATCTACGGTGCAGTGCTGCAGCAATCTGCGGTGTGCTGCCAGCAAATATCAAGTATTAGCCCTACTGCCTTGCAGTCCGTATAGTATCATCAAGCCGGTGCGTGTTCACATCCCTTCTATGTCATGCACCCCGCATACTAATAAATGGTTTGCAGCCAACTAGGCAATTAGGGCATGCCTTAAGGCAGCATCTGCGGTGCAATACAAGCTTTAGGCGAGATACTGTAACATAGGCAAGGAAAAGGTTTGCAGCAAAGGAAATTGTTACAGTTTGCCAAGGCATACACGGCTTTTGTACCACTATCCGTTTGGCAGTCTGTTTGCATGTAGGCATTTAGGTTCATGTATGCAATCTAGGCTTGCTGTCATCATGGGGTCATCGGGTTGCTATGGCTGGTGAAAGCATGGCATGTGGCGAGCATGTGGCAAGCATGTGACAAGCTCGTGGCAAGCATGTGGCGAGCATGTGGCAGGCATGTGGCAAGCATATCTGTGTGGGTGGGTGAGCAGCTTAGTTGCGTGTTGTTGTGTTAGTATAAGGGAGTGAGTATGTGGTATGAGTATGACGGTATAGGTGTGTGGGCATAGGTAGGTATAGGTGGATATATAGGTAGGTATAGGTAACGCTAACATTCCATCCCGGCCCAAAAAAGTAGCCCTACGGGATACGTAAAGGAAAGCGGGCGGGGTATTTGGCAGACAAGATATGATAATCATGTTGCGTAAACAGAAGGCGGAGGGAAGGTGTGTTTCGGGCATAGGCATGTAGCATATCGACATTTTTGAGGTTGGCATAGGGTTCCCATGAGTCGTGGGAATCGTCGTAGCCGGACCAATGCACAAGGAAAACTAAAGCAGGGCCGCGGGCATGGTGTGGCAAATATAAGGTATTAGCCGTACTGCCTTGCAATATGTATAGTATCGTCAAGCCGATGCGTGTTCACATCCCTTCTATGCCATGCAACCCCGCATACGAAATGGTTTGCAGCCATCTAGGCAATTAAAGCATGCCTTAAGGCAGCATCTGCGGTGCAGCGCTGCAGCAATCTGCGGTGTGCCGCCAGCAAATATCAGGCATTAGTGGTACTGTCTTGCAATATGTATAGTATTGTAAAGCATATGGGCGATTAAATCCCCTTTTTGTCATATAAATCCTTATACTGGAAGGTTGCCGAGCCAGCTCTTTACCCCCCACCGTCTTGGTCGACGACCGCTACTACCAGGTCGTAGCGGCGCCGCGTCAGGCTGGCGGGTCCTCCAAGCCCGCATCTCAACCACCGCCACCGGGGTACGGCGGAGATGGCTCCCAAAACGGCGCTGCAGCATGTCTCTTGATAGAGCTTCGAGCAGCTCCGCCCCTCCCCCGAGCAGGTTTGGTCCCTCGGAGACTGCCAAGCCGCCGAGTGAGCCTCAACCTTCGAGTGCGACGAAGCGCCCGCACGGCGCGTTGAGCACGGGAGGCAAGAGCAGCTTGTCGCCCAACAAGCTGCGCAAGAAACATTCCAAGAAGCGCGGGCCGAGTCCTCCTTCAAGACGGCAATAGAGTTGGAGGACGACGACCCTTCCAGGCGCCTAAGCCGAAACACGAAGCCACGTCAAGCCGTCAGGCGCCTTCGGGTGCCGCTGGTGGGAGTCGCAGGGCCACATCTTCCCGTGGCGGTGCCGCATCTCCGCTTCCCCGACCCGCATCTCCGCCTATGGAGGCAAGAGCAGCAGCAGCTTGTCGCCCATTAAGCTGCGCAAGAAGCATTCCAAGAAGCGTGGGCCGACTCCTCCTTTAAGATGGCGAAAGAGTTGGAGGACGACGACCCCTTCTAGGCGCCGAAGCCGAAACGCGAAGCCACGTCAAGCCGTTAGGCGCCTTCGGGTGCCGCTGGTGGGAGTCGCAGGGCCACATCGTCACGTGGCGGTGCCGCATCTCCGCCTCCCCGACCCGCATCTCCGCCTAAGGAGCCCTCATCTCTGGACGCGAAGCCCGCACCGCTGCCCGCGCCGACATCTCGCCCCAACTCCGCGTCGCTGTCAGCAGGGTTCAGAGGTAGCATCTCGTTGCGACGAACACAATCTCTGAGGCCGGCGATAGACTCGTAGGCCCGGGGCGTCTTCTCTGCGCGAGTGAGGCTCGATTTCCAGGCTCGAAACGCCAGTGGCCACGCGCTCGCGTCCGCAATCTTCCAAGGTGAGGCGGATAGTACTTTACGCGACTGAGGGCGCGAAGAGGACACGCCGATGTGCCACTTTAGTACTCTCGTATAGTATTGCATTGCACCTGAAATGTGACCGAAAAATGGGTACATATCCCAGCCTAAGCGATCACGTGGGGGGCACATTTTTGAGTCTAGGAATTGGACCGTTTTGACTCAAAAATGTGCCCTATACCCTGTTGTGTAAATATGCACTCGAGGCAGCATGAGCCTCCGATGAGCGCCATATCTGCGCAGTTCGCGACAATGCGCCATTAGGGGACGTCACTAACGACGCAGTGCCAACGCGCACACGAGATAGCGTTGCAAGCGCACCTAACAGCTTCCTAAAAACACCCTATGGAACGCTTGCAAACCGTTTGCATGCAAGTATCGGCCGAAATTCGTGCTGGTCTGTCTCTCGAGCAGGGCGGATGGTGCAGCGGGTGGCGGGCGACGCGACAGCAATCTAGGAAGTCGCCAAGCGGGAATGGGGCAGCTCACCGCACGGGGGCGCTCGCGGCCGGTCAGCGCCCGATCAAACCTGCCTAAGGGGTATATGGTCGCGGCGGAGTCAGGGTGGTGGTCGGTGATGGTCCGCGGGCGGCCGCTCGCCGGTTCTTGGAATGGTATCGGTGGAGATGTGCACAGTGGTGGCGCGCCATGTTAGTGCGGTGCGCGACACAACGCCAGTAGGGCACATCACTAACGACGCAGTGCCGACGCGCAAACGAGACAGCGTTGCAAGCGCACCTACTAACACCCGGAGAACACCCTATGGAACGCTTGCGAACCGTTTATAGGCGGACATTGGTCGAGATGCTTGCAGGTTTATCTCTCGAGCTGGGCGGATGGTGCCGCGGTTGGTGGGTTACGCGACATCAATCTAGGAAGTCGCTAGGCGGGAATGGGGCAGCTCACCGCACGGGGGTGCTCGCGGCCGGTCAACTCCCGGTCAAACCTGCCTAAGGGGTATATGGTCGCGGCGGAATCAAGGTTGTGGTCGGGGATGGCCTGCGGTCGGCCCCTCGTTGGGTCTTGGAATGGTGTCGGTGGAGATGTGCAGAGTGGTGGCGCGGCAGTGCCGAAACCCGTAGTATCCGTGAGTTCCTGTACGGGATCGCGACATTAAAAAATCGATACCCGGTACTGTACTCGCTGTGAGGACCGCCAAGGAAGTTGCGCACAGCCAACAACACCGCGAAGATGTAGACCACCGTCAAAGCGGACTTCCCGAGACGGCCGCGGCCCTCAACCACAAAAGGGTGATACCGGTGATCACTCTGCACTGGAGCGGAAGACGCCCGGTCGTCCGCTGGCAACTTTACCTGCTCCACCTCGGTCGTCGCGATCCCCGGTAGCACCAGCGGGGGTCGTTGCTCCAAGAGCTGAGGGTCGTAGAGGACACGCACGCAAAGTCGATAATGTAATCGCCCCCCCCCCCCCCCCCCCCCCCCGCCAACGTCAAGTCCGACGACGGCCGCGAGCTGTCCGCTGGGCGCAGCTCACTCATCGTCTCAAAGGTCAATATATATATAGACTTCTCACTTTCCAGCCGGCCCTTAACACCGGGCGAAGTACTGCGTATGTACTAAATCCGGGCGAGCAGGCGCGGCTACTGGTACTGGTAGCGTGATCCTCATGTGAAACGGCGGATCCTCCGACGACCGGACGACCCACCACCAAGCCAGCTGACGGCTTGCGCCCACAGCGGCGTGAAGATTCGGCCTTCCAGGAGGACACCACAACAGCTAGCATGGATACAAACAGCTCTGAGAAGCAACCGGACGCCGGGGTCGGCACCTTTCTGGCCGCACTCCGAGGCGGCAGAGTGCAACATCCAACGATCCGTACGGTCGCAACTGCAAAAAAAATCGCAGGCACCCAACTCCCACCAGCAACCCGCCGCCACATACGCGTGCTGCAACTAACGCCCATCCCACCTACTTCTCACCGGCCTCCCCGCCGGTACGGACGATGCCCCCATGTGGCCCTACTGTTCGGCGATCTGGTGGCCCAGCACCAAGCCATGGACGAGGAGTCGCGCAGCCGGACTGTGACGAACCTGATCCGCACCCTCACCCCCAAAATCGGCGTTCAATTCCTACCAGCAGACGCCAGGGTGGTGACCCGCCGCCCCCCCAAGCCAGCCGCCGCCGACACCGCTGGACCGATTGGCACTAGGCTCCCCACCACCACATGGTCCGTCATCCTGCGACTGGCCCGCAGAGACACACCCGAGAGCGTTCTGCATACCCAATGGACTGGAGAAGGCACAGCGATCCTCGACCGCCAGGGCCGCCGCTGCTCCATCCGCCTGCTCGGAGCACCACACCTCGACGACATCGAACGCCCGATACACCAAGTGTGGCTTCGCTCCCCTTCGTTCAGAGCCCTCACGGAGGCCGACATGTGGCTGCGCCTGGCGGAGGGCCTTCTCCCAGCATATGACCAACCCCAGCCATGCGAAGCGGCAGCAGACCGACCGGCGGCGACACCGGCGGACGTCCTGGCACTCGCAGGAGTGAGAGTCTGGGCCGAGTACGAGGCCGACACAGACGCAGACGACGCCGTCATCTGCCCCCCGACCCGCACACTACTGGCCCTCCTGGAAGTCCGAGAGATATGGAAAGCCCGCCGCTCGGCAGACTCGGTTCGCCTCGAACTCCTCGATCCCGAAGCGGCGCGTCTACTACAGGATGTGTGCCGCGATGCGGCATTGGCGCTGCCGTTTGGCGGCCAGTCGCAGGGCCGAGCAGTGATCCAAGTCACAGTCGAACACAGCGAGGACCGCGAGGACCAGCCCACCGCCCCGCTCCCAGGAGTACTGCCCCCGGCGCTGTCCAAACAGTTCTTCCGATGCGCGTTGACGGCCAAGGCGGTCTGCACCGGCCCCCTGGCCAACCTGGAGCTGCCGACGGTGGAGCAGCTAGCGGAGGCCATCGCAGCCACTGTAAGCCAGCGCACCAACACACCCCCCGAGCTGCACCACGCACAATGGCTGACAGACACCATGACAGCTGCTGGCGTCGAGATTCGCCACTACCACACAGAGCCGACACTGCTGCGAGTGGGGGACGACCACCTCTGCGCCATCTCCCTCGGCAAAGAAGACGAGGAGTTCGCGGACACCCTGCGCCTGGCAGTGGCCCTCACCTCACATGTCGCACTACTGCGGGCGATACGCCTCCGCACCATCGTCATCTACCTCACGGAGTCCGAGTTCGACCCCTCGGAGCTGCTCATCCACCCCTTCAGCCAGACGATCCGCGAGGCGGGAGAACTGGGTGGCAACACTGGCCACAACCAGATCCGACGCGCTGCGATAGGCATACGTAAGAAGGTCCGGAAGACCGCCCCAGCGTCACTAGCCCTACGAGCCACCGGACGCCCATTCTACACCCTCACCCTGCAACTGACCGCCCACCACCACAGCATCATTGGTGGCACCCGCAGCACCGACAGAACGGAGCAGTGGCGCAAGACAGTGTCGACAGCGTGCGGGAAGATCAAGGCCGCGCCAGCTCCGGCACCAGCCGAGAGGCGCCCTGCCGACACATCACCAGCCCCGCCACCGGCAGGCCCAATCGCACTACCTCTTCCAGCGACCCCAGCAGCCCAGACCGCACCCCTGGTCCGCGACGCTCCCCCCCCCCCCCCCCCCCCCCAGGGTTCGAGCACGTCCCACCGAGGCGCGGAGCGGTTGCGGACGCAGTGGCAGCCATCGACCAGCGAGGAGCTGCAACGGAGCGAGCCCCCGGAGCAGCCCCCCGGCCCCCAGCCCCTGCACCTACAGCCACAGCCCCAGCGGCAACTGCCATGCCTTGAGTACATGCGGACGACGAGGAGGAACTGGAACTCAACTACGAGGAGAACGACAGCGCCATGGAGGTGGACACCACTCAGGGCGCGGCAGCAGAGACACCAGGTCTGGCACACATATCCCTCGATTCCCCCCAGCGCTCAGCAGTGCACCGCACATTCAGGGAGGGCACACCCAATGGCAGCACTGAGAGACTAGCAGAACTCCACCACCTCACCACAGCAGCCACAGAGCTGCTTGCACAATCCTCTCCTGCCATTCAACCAGCACTAGCCGCCAACCTGGCAAGCCTCGCAGCAGAGACACATACACCAGCTACGCAACCCACAGCGCCTCTCCATCCAGCTGGAGCGCCACCCCAGCCAACCCACCCCAACCAGCAAGGGCAAGGCAGCCACAACAGCCAAACATAAGAAGAAGCAGCCCAGGGGCCGCAGCCGCTCGGACGGCGCCACCCGCAACCGCAGCAGGAGCAAGCTGCGCCTCTCTGGCGCCCACGGCTTAGACAGCGAGTGGGAGACGGACGAGGAAGCAGCTCACCCGTCCAGCAGCTCACACCAGTAAGCTGCTGAGCGAGCCACTGCAGCACCACCCAAGCCAGCTGCCTCAAGAACACCGCCCACCACTAACCATGTGCCCGGTGCAGCTCACACACCAACACGCACCCTACACACAATGAACACACAATCCGAATACCACAACCGCCACAAACAACACCCACCCAATTTCATGCTGGAGGACATCGCAACCCCCACCAATCATATTAGCCGGCTCAGCGATGCATAAATACTGAGCACCACATAGCTATTCCGGTCAGCCCCCTTCCCCCATCATACCTTGGTAGTTGTAGGCGGGACGCTTCGGCTGCCTAAGCTTGCCTGCTGAGCTCTGGATGGGATATATAGGCCTGACTTAGGTAGGGACATCATGGGGGCGCTGCTGTCTTAGCTATATATAGCCCACTGGAAGGAGGAGGGGCTAGGAAACATTGAAGGATGGCCGGTAGCTTGAACTGTGATAACGCTTCGTGTTCCCCACTGTGGTTAGAGATAGCAGGTCCTGAGAACAACTTAATCTGAGCGAGCGGATGCATTAGACTAGACGTTGTAACTAATTTCAATTTCAATTTCAAGTTCAAGTCGCCGGCTCCCGAGCGGTCCATGTCAAGCACCGCCCCCGCTTTAATTGCCACAGATGCCCACAGATTCTTCAAAGCGGTATGCGTGCGGTCCTTGTAGTTCGCTACGGGGCAGATGGGTAAATGATCCACGATGAAATCCGTAGCGCTCCAGTTCGAGCCATCCGTAGAGCGAAGCCATAAGGGATCAATACCACACGTGCGGCCAGGGCAAGTGACAAGCGCGGAACCTCCACGCGGGCAAAGGCCCAGCACCCGCGCAGCGGCGGCCGAATAAGCAACATGGGGAATCTTGCGGGCTGATTCGTGATCCGACTAGAAAAGCGACACGGAGCCCGGCCCGCACGCGCTGTACATGCGCAGGGTATCAAGTCGCGAGGCCGCGGCACCAGTACGCTGGAAGTTGAGATCGAGGGCCACGAAGTCACGCAGGCGAATCGCACGGCTGAGGTGGCGTTGGACAACCATGGTCGTGGGCTGATCATCGGAGGCCGCACCCGAACCCGTACTTCGTAATTAATATGGTAGGATACGCTCGTACATACGCGCTATCACGGTGTATATACTCTAGTACTCTATAGTGTGTATCCATCTACTACTCCCTTCAGCCGTGAAAAATAAAAGCCGGCCTCTTCGTCTGTCCGCTCGGCGGTAGAGCGCGCGGAGGTCTACCCGTACTGGTACTCACGAGATAACCGCCCGGATCGATTATTGCCG
Organism: Tetraselmis striata; assembly: GCA_006384855.1. Classification (NCBI taxonomy): domain Eukaryota; kingdom Viridiplantae; phylum Chlorophyta; class Chlorodendrophyceae; order Chlorodendrales; family Chlorodendraceae; genus Tetraselmis; species Tetraselmis striata. Next base: position 247,381 of record VCJN01000810.1, read on the forward strand.
GCTCGGTCAGTTCAGTAGGGCAATATCGCCCGGCCCCGTGTCCCGGCTTTACCGGTTAATGCATTATATTATTTACATGAGCTAGCAGCAGAGGGCGATATATCGGAAATCACCAAAATAAAAGGCAATCAGAAAGGTCCTCTACAGCGACTGCGGGGTTAATGCATTATATCGCCCCTGCTCATCGCGGTTCAAATGCGGCAACGGCGGTCTAATCTGAGAACAGGTATCTCACATAGTAGTCGCTACCTGTATGCGTGACCCACGCGACTGCAGTCGGCGCACGAGGTCAGGTGCTGGGGCGGCTTCTGCACCCGATGACCCGGCCCTGGGCGAACTCCACTTTTACTTACTGTACAGATAAAAATATACATATAGATACAGTGACACTACCTCTATAGTGAATATTCGCCCCCCCCCCCCCCCCCCCCCCCCCCCCCTCGTTCACTGTAGATGTAGGTTCACTATGGAGGTATTCACTGTAGCCTTCCGGCAGCCTACCTCTGCAGTGATTGTGTTCACTATAGGGGTAGGGTTTTCACTATAGGGGTAGTGTCAGACGGTTATCGTTGTGGCGGGGCGAGCGATTGACCTTCAAACAGGTGGGAATCGTTTTATGTACTTTTTGGTTACATGGAGAGCGTCAAGAGAATCGTTTCGTGCATTACATCAAACAACACCTTAGCCCTGAGAGGGATGGGGGTTGTCATCTATGGGCTGCACCCTTTCTACAGCGGTGAAATAAGAGCCATTGGCACGGCACTGTATTTCTCGGGAAACTTGGCCTCGTACTCCCCCTGGCACATGTGGTGCAACAATCCGGTGCAGCCAGCTACACCACACTCTTTCAGCTCTGGCCCGCCGGGCTCTCCCATGGCGGCAACTACGCAGTGCATGCCATAGCAATAGCGCTAATCGGGTTCCACCATGGCGGCGAGGCTTGCGTTGCTGTGATGGCATCACCGACTGTGCATGCAGCGAATGTATGTGCCGCCAACAACACTGTGTCAGTGTAATACAGTATAGAGCCGCCGCGCACGCCGCCACCGCAGCCGGCGCTCTACTTTACAGCGAGACAGCGAGTAAAGTAATGGAGGTTCACTATAGAGGTAGGGACCCCCCATTCGGGACCCCCCCCCTTTTACTATAGGGGTAGGTTCACTATAGCAGTGTGTTCACTATAGACTAATTACATAAGGGCTTTCACAAAAGCGCACTACAAGCAGAACTAACGTCGACTGTGAAAGGTTGCCAGCAAAAGAGAGACATAAGCCTGAAACCAAGATCGAGTAGGAGGACATGGAGCCAAGAACCAAGAAGGAGCCAAGGGAACCACGAAATCACTTAGCTGCCAGGGACCAAAGGGACCCCCGCCCCGGGGTAGGCTATCAGCCTTCACTATAGAGGTATGCCGCAGCATCCGTCATATCCGCGTGCGCGTGAAGAACGGGACAGCCAAGCCCTTCCGGGTCGGCTAGGGTTAAAGCTAGGGTTCCATACCCGGTTGAGACCACAGGCAGGGCACCTGATTGGTTAGGGTTCCATACCCTGGCCATAGCCCTGCGCGAGGCGCAAGGAGACATACATACCGGAGATCAGAGACCCGCCCAAGCACACCTAGGCGGGACTTCTAAGGGAACTCAGATAGTACCTCTAATCGGGACCTCTAACAGGGACCCCCAAGGTAGACTACCTGCAGAAGACGAAGTACTGTACTGCTGCTGGTACAAGGCGCAAGACTCACTGTAGCCGCGGCCGAGTAGTAGTATAGGACTTAATGAGTACAATTAGACAAGAACAGTGCGTAATGCGTCTGGCGCGCGGTGCGCGCACGGCGCGCGTGCTATTAGCACTTAGCGTGACGTGCGGCCGCCTTGCCATGGCCGCGATCGCGTGCTTATAGAGGGCCTCCGCCTTCTGGCGGTCCCTCTTCCCCCTTGTCTTGCCTGTGTGTGCCTGTGTTTGCCTATGTTTGCCTGTGTTTGGCATAGGCAAGAACCTCTGCACGGGACGGAGACGGTGTAAGAGACGGAGATCGGCTTGAGGAACGAGGGCCAAAGGTAATCACGGTAGCCTGCGTGCTTGTCGTACGGTCGCACGCGTGCTGCTCGCTGCATCGTGCGCGCGCGCTGCTGGTGGTGCTGGGTTGTCACCATTCGACCATTCGTCTTATGTACTCTTACGAGCAGTTCCCATATAGGTTTGCCTCCAACACCCCTTAGACCTTTCCTCACCTCTAGCACTCACTCTCACCCACAAGAGCTCTTCCCCCTTGTCTGAACGCGAACCTAAGTCACGACAGGCACCTCTCAGACGCCTATAGGGCTTTAGTTCAGACCAGCGTTGCTGGTCTTGCCCGTACTCAGGGGGGTGAATGCCAGTGGCAATGAAGCCTTTCACCACAGGTCACTGCCACGCCGTGCAGTACTTTATGCAGTGCTGGTCGCGGCTATCAACCGTTCCTACAGTACTTTACGTCGGTACCGGGTCGAATGGTGACAACCCAGCACCACCAGCAGCGCGCGCGCACGATGCAGCGAGCAGCACGCGTGCGACCGTACGACAAGCACGCAGGCTACCGTGATTACCTTTGGCCCTCGTTCCTCAAGCCGATCTCCGTCTCTTACACCGTCTCCGTCCCGTGCAGAGGTTCTTGCCTATGCCTGTCATAGGCAAACACAGGCACACACAGGCAAGACAAGGGGGAAGAGGGACCGCCAGAAGGCGGAGGCCCTCTATAAGCACGCGATCGCGGCCATGGCAAGGCAGCCGCACGTCACGCTAAGTGCTAATAGCACGCGCGCCGTGCGCGCACCGCGCGCCAGATGCATTACGCACTGCCCTTGTCTAATTGTACTCATTAAGTCCTATACTACTACTCGGCCGCGGCTACAGTGAGTCTTGCGCCTTGTACCAGCAGCAGTACAGTACTTCGTCTTCTGCAGCAGGTAGTCTACCTTAGGGGTCCCTGTTAGAGGTCCCGATTAGAGGTACTATCTGAGTTCCCTTAGAAGTCCCGCCTAGGTGTGCTTGGGCGGGTCTCTGATCTCCGGTATGTATGTCTCCTTGCGCCTCGCGCAGGGCTATGGCCAGGGTATGGAACCCTAACCAATCAGGTGCCCTGCCTGTGGTCTCAACCGGGTATGGAACCCTAGCTTTAACCCTAGCCGACCCGGAAGGGCTTGGCTGTCCCGTTCTTCACGCGCACGCGGATATGACGGATGCTGCGGCAGCTGCCGTCGCATGCTCGCATTCCCGCGTGGGGCGCTGTCACCAGCTCAATGGGCGGCCCATCCCCCCCCCCCCCCCCCCCAGACGGTTGGTCGCCAGAAGGGTGAACGGCCGCTGGGCGTCAATTGACGCTCAGTGATGCTGGTCGCCAGCGCACGCCTCGGTGTGGAAGTGAATTGACGCCACGGAGTGACGCCACTCAGCTCGCAGTTCTCGCTCTCGCAGCTCGTTGGAAGACCGCGAGCCACAGAGTTGATCGGCGCGTAGTGCGGTTACGCTGCATGTCGCCGGCAATAATGTGGAGCCGCCCACAGTCGCCTAGATGCCGTAGCCACTGCATGCGCGGGGAAGGTCCCTGCGCGATGTAGAAGATCGGTACTTGCACGAAAAGGATGTCCGCGCATGACGCCATGATTGGCAGCGCCAGATCAAGCAGTTGGAACCACGGGGAGGTCACCACTATGAAAGGGCCCTCTACCCGCGGCTGTGTTGTCATCATCGTTGTCGTCATCGTCGTCGTCGCCACGGTTGCACTTACATCCGGGCGCACTGGTACACAAAGGACTCCAGCGCGTCCTCGCACATCTCAGTTTGGTACATCGGATTGAAGTCGTTGTTGATCACTGTCGCACCGCACGGCCGCAAGGCCTCAGCGGTGCTGCCATGTCCCGCCCACGGATCAAAGATTACTCGGCCGCGCCAGCTGATCACGTTGGCTAGCGCAGCGTACTCGCTCACTTGGTTACTGATCGCCGGTAGATAGTCATTGATTGCTCGCAGGTTGTTCATCGTTCTTGTCACAGTTGCTGGGTGCCAGGCGCCAGGCATGCCCCAGTTCAGTCTTGCTGCCACCGCTGCTCTTGTCGGCTGCAAAGGCGGGGCAGGGTCTTGAATCTCCTCGTCGCTGTCGTCGTTGTCACTGATTGTTGTGGCGGCTAAAGCCACCGATGCCCACTGTGCCGGCAACGCTGCGTCATCAGCGCTGCACTCCGCACACCGCCATGCCCCCCGCGGCACACGTGCCACAGGTGGCTGATGACACAACTTGTGCCAGCCTCGTTCACAGTCTTCGCAGATGATGATCGGGTTGCGCTGGGTGCTGACGCGCCCGTCGCACTCCTCGCACGCCATATTTGGGTCTTCAAATCCTGCCGGCAACACCACGTATGGAACGGCGCACCGCGCCAGCTCCTCAACGCGCACGCGCGCCGTGTCGCCGTCTGCGCCTTGGATGACCACCACTCCGTTGTCGTTCACCTCGTAAACCTTGTAAACAGCCGGTCGCACTCGTGGATCGAGCGCGTCTTGCTGCCGATGTTGCACGTAGACGAAGTCGCCGGGGCTGAAGCGCTGCACTCCGGGCGCCACCAACCCCGCGCGCCTCCTGCGATAGCGCATCACTTCACGATGCTGCGCCGCCTCCACGTTGTGCATTGCCGTCGGCACCATGAGCGCCAAACGCTCCGCGCGCACTGTCATCAGCTCCCACATGCCCTCCGGGCTGTTGAAGTCCACGGCGCTCTCCTCAAAGAGCGCTCTCGCCTGCGCGGGAAACACGGGCGCCATGCCGTACACCAACTCGTATGGGCTGTACCTGGTGCTGGCTTGCTTGCTGCAACGGTAGCCCAGCTCGATGGAAGGCAGAAAAGTGTCCCACACGACGCGCTTGCCGGGCTGAACCACATAGCGCATCAGTGCCTCCTTGACTGTTTTCACCATCCCTTCCGCCAACCCATTGGGCTGCGGATGATAGGGCAGCGGCTTCGGATGATCGATGTCGTGCTCCACGAGAAGTTCGTGGAACTCGCCGCTGAACTCGGTACCGCCGTCGGTACACACCTCGCCTGGCGCCGCGAAACGCGCCAGCACTCTCTCTTGAAAGGCTTGTCGTATGTTGACTGCCTCCTTGGTGCGCAGCGGCACCAACTCCACCCACTTGCTCGCCGCTTCCACCATCACCAACACCCAGACGTTGCGACTGCGGGTGGCCTCAAAAGGCCCCGCCAAGTCCAAGTGCCAGCGGTAGAACATGCCGAAGTGCGGCAGCGGCTGCATGTCCAGCGGTGAGGCTGCCTTCAGGCGACCGCTGGTGCCGCCGGGTCGATGTTGCAGCCGATCGCAGTATGGACACGCCTTCTTGACTCGGGCTACATCCTCCACCATCCCTGGCCAGAAATATGAAGCGGCGATAACACTGCGCAGCCGATCCCGCCCCAAATGGCCCATCTTGACATGCACATCCATAATCACGGTGTCTCGCTCACTGGGTGGCGGTACCTCGCGGTGCGTGCCGTCCTTGTGTAAATACCACAAGATGTTGTTTCTCCATGTATAGCGGGCATAAGGTTGCGGCATGTTGACGTTGCCCGCCTGCAGCTCCGCCATCGCCTCCGCGTCCATCCACGGATCGCCTCTCCGCGGTCCCGCCGTCAGCTCGCCGGTAACCGCCACCAAGTCGCCGTCGGACGTGCCCTCATGGGCGGTGTCCAGCACGCAGCGTCGCGCCCATGCTGACAGCTCCGGCTGTCGGCTGCTCTGAGCCGTTGCGCACCAAAAGGCTGCCGCATGTCGCACGGTGCCCTCCGGTGAAAACTCACCGCGCCCATCCAGCTCCGTTGGCTCGCCCTCCACGGGCCCCCGACTCAGACAATCTGCGTTGACGTGGTGAACGCCCTTCCGATAGCGAACCACGAAGTCGTACTCGCTGAGCCGCATCGCCCACCGCGCCAACTTCCCACGAAGCTGAGCGGTGTTCATCAGCCATTCCAAAGGCCGATGATCTGTCACCACCACAAACTGCCTGCCACACAGATAGTATCTGAACTTGTCCATGCCATACAACATGGCAAGACACTCACCCTCATAGCTGGCATAGTTTGGCTCCGCGCCTTGGCAGGTGCGGCTCGCAAACTCCACCACGTACTCCTGTCCTTCGTCGTCCTCCTGCGCCAGCACCGCGCCCAATCCAGCTCCGCTGAAATCGGTGTGCAGGATGAAAGGGCGGCTCCAATCCGGATTTCTCAGCACGGGAGCTGAAACCAGGTCTGCCTTGAGCTGCTCGAAGGCTCGTTGCTGCTCCGATCCCCACTCCCACGGCACCTTGCCGGTGAGCTTGGTCAGCGGCTTGCGCTTGACTGCAACTTGCTCGATGAACTTGCCGTAGTAGCCCACCATGCCGAGGAAGCGCCGAAGCCCCGCAACGTCAGTTGGCGGCGGCATCTTCACCACAGCCTCCACCTTGGAGTGCTGCGGGAATACGCCTTCGCCGTCGACCCAATGGCCCAAGAAAGCAATCTGCCTCACAGCCATGCGCCCCTTGCCGGGCGCCAGTCTGATGCCCGCTTTTGCGAGCCTCTGAAACACCGTCTCCAAATGCTGAAGGTGCTGCTGAAACACCTCAGCGTCGCTCATCTCGGCTGCGCCTGAAAAGACACAGATGTCATCGGCGTAAACCGCCACGAACGGCAGATCGCCAAGGGCCTCATCCATGACACGCTGCCATGCTTGGCTGGCGTTCTTGAAGCCCATCGCCATCCGGCACCACTCATACTGCCGGTCGCTGCCCCCAAAGGCAGTCTTGTGTATGTCCTCCTCTGCGATGGGCAGCTGATGAAACGCCGACTTGGCGTCAAACCCGCTGTACATGCGCGCGCCTGCGACCTTGCTGAGTAGCTCGTCTGTCTTGGGCATACAATACGCCCACGACTCAGTGACACTGTTCAACGGGCGAGCGTCCAAACACACCCGGTGTCACAACCCCCTTTAGGACTTAGGCCGAATAATCGTCTAGCCATAGATGGTCCTAAAGCAGGAGCTGAGTCGAGGGCCCATTGGACCGTTATTCCACACGGCCAGGAATAATGAGCGGAGATTTGGGAAAAGGGATTCTTACAGTACCGGAACTCGGTAACCTGGGTGACTTGCCCGGCGGTGGTTTTGCCGGCCTATTTATAGTCGCTGGTTTCCGTCATTCCGTGCGCTGCGTATTGATTCCAATTCCCGGCACTTGTGCTGCGTGTAACTACTAGACTAATACTAAAATCGACGTGTGCGGTCCTAACCCGCGGCCCGTCGGTATTTTAGTCACACACTACTAAGTACAGACACGGTTGCTAGCACCTTCGTCTGTCCGCAGCACAGTGATATAATATCTTACTACTATTGCTATAGCAAGTGCTATAGCATTCTAGATAGTTCTAGTAGGTTCTAGTACCTACTACTAACACTCCACTAAGGCAGCGCTCCATCTCACGCTTGGTATCATCATCCTCTAGCAGGTGACACCATAGCGTACGACAATCGCGCTCCTGCTGGTACGCAGGCGTAACTACAGGTTACTCGCACCCCATGTGGGTACTCGTAATACTGTCCTGCACTACTAGTCGCCTTGTAGTCGCTCGTACTGTCGCCTCGTCGTCCTCGTCCCAGTACTTCGCCTTCACTTGTACTCGCACTCGCAATGCTCATACTCGTACTTCGCTTGGCTTGTACTCGTTCTCGTCCGCCTCAGTCGCCAGTTCTTCGCTCCTTCGTCGGCTCCCGCAGTACAAAGTACAGCAGTGTAGAGTACATAACACCCGGATCCCGGTCCAGTTGCCGTCGTCGTCCTTCTTCGGTGGACACACTACTGGGATGCTGTAGGGAGATTGGCTCTCGCGGATCGCCCCAGCTGCCAACAGCTCCTTGCACCAGCTGTCCACGAAGTCCCACTCAGTCTTGCTCAATCGGTACTTGGGTCGCTTAATGGGCTGCGTGTTGGTCGTCGGTATCCTGAACTCCCAGTGGTTGACGGCCGGTAGGTCGCTGACGGACCACACCCACACGTCATCCCAAAAGCTGTCGCAGAGCTCCACTAGCTGTCGTTGCTGTGAAGCCTCGCACTCGCGCCCGCACCCCCAGTGTTTCTCAGGATCCTTCAGGCTGCGAACATCCTCCACGTGATCATTCATACTTGCCTGCGTGTAGCCACGATTGGCCCACGCAGCCGCGCTACTCCGTTCCGCAGTCCCGCCGCCGTCCGACACGGCGTTGGCGCCGAAAGCTCGGCGCCCCGCCCTGCTTGTCGCTGTTACCTCGCGGCGGTAGCGCGCGCTTGCGCGCACCATCACTGCCACGAACATGGCTAACACCGTGGTGTTGCCGAGACGACTCGCCTCGCTGAAGTGCATTGACGTGCCGCCCAACCAAATGAGCAGCAGCCAGCAGCATAGCGCCTGTTGACACAGCTGCTGCCATGCTCTCCCGCAGGATCTCTGCATCCTGCGTTGATCTCGTCTCTCTCGTTCCGCGCGCTGAGCTGCCTGGGCAGCCCGAGCTGCGCGCTCCAGCTCCTCCAAGTCCCTCAGTCGCTGCTGCTCCACGAAGAGCTGCCCGACGATCCACGCGACGCTGTGCAGACCCATGGCATTGCCTATGAGGCGCTCATGGTCCGGCAGCGATATGCCGTGACTTACGTTCGGCTCGTAACCGAAAAGCTCCTCCTTCATGTGGACAGTGGGCCGTTCCCACTCGCCCGTGTTGATGTTGAACAACATGCCGGCCCCCTCGCCGGAGTAGGCATCTGAGTCCGATCGCGCCAAGATCGTTGGCAACGCGCGTGGCTGCCCCGGTTTGTTGACGCGAACTCCGTTGGGTGGTGTCGGCAGATTGACATGCGGCCGTAGGTGCGGTGGCAGCACCTCTCGCAGCAGTCGTGGCTGCATATCCGCCCGCCTCTCCCACGCCAACTTCAGTCTCTCCTCGTCCAGAATCGTCGCACTCGGTGATGATTCGCTCCACAACCCGCCTCATCAATCACGAGCGCTCTCCCGATGATCTTCGTGATGTATTTCTCAGACTCTTTGATGTACGGTCTCTCGTCTCCGCTCGTATCCACGTTCTCCAGCAGCCACCCCACGCCGGTGGGCTGCTTCTCCTCGAGCTTCTCGATGAACGCGGCCACGTGAAAGAGCAAACGTGACCTCCGGTCGCGCAATCCCAGCGCGTTGCGATTGGCTCTGCTCATGCCTGGGCAAGGCCATCCACACCCCACTATGTCTATGTAAGGCAGGCGCCTCACGTCCTCCGCTGTGATCGCCGTGATGTCCTGTGGGAACGAGTCCCACCCCTTGATCGCGCTAGCTGGTAGTAGATCCGGATATCTCCTACTGAGCTCCTTGAACACGCTGCCCAGCGGCCTTGCGGGCTGCCGGGTCGATGTCCGAATGCCGGTATCTGGCCACCTTCTGACCGTTGGCCAGCATGGCATTCAGCACGGCAACGTAGCCTCCGCCACATGGCTCGTACAGGCTGATGCCCTCTTCGCGGGTGCTCAGCCTCGCCAGCCCGTGACGCTGCAGGCTCTTCACCTCCTGCAAAGGCGGTAGGTCTGCCGGCTCGCAGGTCTTGGACTCTTGCACGTCACGCCGTGAGGGTTCGTGGGCGGCGTGGCTGTGAGACACGTCACTGCCCCCCCCACTCTCCTCCCCCATCTCATCATCGCCGAGCTCCATCCCATGGCAGTAGCTCGCTCTCTCCACGCGCACCACAGGTTGGTGCTCGCGGACCCGCCGTTCCCATGCCGTTTGACTGAGCAATGGCACTCTGCCGGCTGGTCGGTTGGGTGCGCGGAAAGTGCAGATTCTGGTCGCCGGGTCCGGTCGCAGCCCGAGGGCTGTGATGGTGGGTCCACCGAGCAGCAAGCCCGGTGCCTCGCCTCCATTCTCGTACACGCGCGGTGCGTGATGAGCTGCCATGATTGAGGTGATGGGGTCCCGAAGCGTGAAGACCACGCCATCCCGCAATCGTCGTTGCTGCTCGCATGAGCGCTTGCCATTGGCGAGCACCACCACCATGTCAACGTCTACCCACCCGCCAGCGCCCTTCACCACGGCCTCTGCCGCGCTTGGTTCCATCGCTGACGCGTTCATGCGGGTGTGGCTGCTGCCGCCGTCGGAAATGGTCTCACACTGCAGCAGGGTATTGTTGGCGTGCAACTCGCACGTGATGGTGTCAAGCCGAGCCGTCTCCGGCTGCTCCTTCGCCTCAGCCCCCGTGGGCTGAAGGGCAAAAATGCCCTTGTTGGCGACTTCCGCCTGCTGCTCCAGGCAGCGTCGGGTCTCAGACCCTTTGGGCAGCCGTAGTGCTTGCTCCCTGATGTCTGCCTTAGTGGCATTGCGTCGATAGTCAGTGGCGGGTTGCCACTTGCCGCTGCGGCGACACACTGATGCCTCCTCAACCGCCGTGCTGGCATTGCGCTGCGCATTTGCACGCTTGCGATCTTCCTCCTCCTCGCGTTGTCTCGCGAGTTGACCTGGCCGGTAAATGGCAAAAGACCGTTCAGTCTCAGCCTCTCCGCCGGCGGTCTTCTCCTCCGCGGTAGACTTGCCGCCGCTTCGTTGGTCAGCGACCTCCTCCACCATCATCAGCGCTGCCGCGAAGGCGCGCTCCCCGCTCGAGGTCATGGCTGAGTGAGCGTGGCTGCTGATCGGCTCGGTACTCAGGGCACCGCCGCCCCATGCTGTTGCCATGACGCTCTCCATCATCCCGCCGCCGCTGCGCTCGAGCTGGTAAGCCTCCATCAAGCTGATGGAGACTCGCTTGCTCTCCAGAGCACGCATGACAGCATGCTTCTCCCAGCCATCCTCCACGGGCTCGTGCTTGACCAGCCGCTTGGCGATCTCCATCAGTGGCATGCGCGGCTGTCCACCGCCGTTGGCCAGTGACACAGGCACCGTGACGCTCTGAGCTGCGCTGGTGAGCTTCGCCGTCAGCTCTGTACGGCTGTGCATTTGCTGCGCCATCTCCATCGATGGGGTGGTGAAGCCGCGAGGCAGCCTCCGCTGCCTGGCCTCACGTTCTCCGTCCTCCATGCGCACCGTGTTCACGCCATGGCGTTGAGCCTCCGTGCTCTTACGCTGTGGGCGCAACGGGCTGGCTGCTGCCAGCCCCACCACCTCGATCAGCTGGTCTTCCTCCAGCTCGTCCAGTGCTGCCCACAGGTCGCCCAGGGCAAAGCCGCCCTCTGCGCTTTACAGCGCGTCCACTGGCTGTCGCCCACGCCGGGGCCCTCAAGCTCAGAAGTGGGGCTACGTCCACGCGGCCTCAGAAATCTGAGGGCCGCTGCCGCGTCGCCTCGCCGGTGTTGGCGCACACCCGTCTCAAGCCGATACACGAACAATTCCAACGTCTGGTATAACTCAGTGCCGATGAACCTCAGATCCACTCCACCGCCACGAAGAGGTTGGCACCGAGCTGAGCCACGCACCCGCCAGCCGTCACCCTCGCCGGGGCCCTCAGGCGGCGATGCCGCTCCCTCCAAGTGCACTCCGGCACTGACACACGACTGTGAAGCCGGCGCCCTCCCACTCCCGGGCTCACGCCCTGCCTCCTTCCTACCACCTGTCGTCGTTGAACCGTTGAACTGGAGCAGGTCGTTGAACTGGAGCAGGCCAAAAGAACCGGAGCAGGCCAAAAGAACCGGAGCAGTCCAATTGGTACCCAAAGGAACACGCCGCTCTCTCACCTCCCGCGGGATTGTGAAAGAGCGTCGGCACGCCGTGGCTCTCACTCAGAGGCCGCGCTGGGTGAAAGAGCCACTCAGCAACACACTTAGCTTGGTGTTAGTGCCCTTCGCCTACTCAATGCCCCGTTGTTCACGGCTCGCTCAGGCACAAACACAAAGTGTCCCCAGAGGTGGCAAACCCTTTGCCTCTCGCTCGTCACCAAACCCAAAAGGAAACTCGAACCACTCCACACCTTGTCACCTCACTAGTCCGAGGGCCTTCCTGGCCCACCCTCTAGTGGGTTTTGTCCCCTCACCCTTCGAGTCTTATGTACTCTTACGAGCAGTTCCCATATAGGTTTGCCTCCAACACCCCTTAGACCTTTCCTCACCTCTAGCACTCACTCTCACCCACGAGAGCTCTTCCCCCTTGTCTGAACGCGAACCTAAGTCACTACAGGCACCTCTCAGACGCCTATAGGGCTTTAGTTCAGACCAGCGTTGCTGGTCTTGCCCGTACTCAGGGGGGTGAATGCCAGTGGCAATGAAGCCTTTCACCACAGGTCACTGCCACGCCGTGCAGTACTTTATGCAGTGCTGGTCGCGGCTATCAACCGTTCCTACAGTACTTTACGTCGGTACCGGGTCGAATGGTGACAACCCAGCACCACCAGCAGCGCGCGCGCACGATGCAGCGAGCAGCACGCGTGCGACCGTACGACAAGCACGCAGGCTACCGTGATTACCTTTGGCCCTCGTTCCTCAAGCCGATCTCCGTCTCTTACACCGTCTCCGTCCCGTGCAGAGGTTCTTGCCTATGCCTGTCATAGGCAAACACAGGCACACACAGGCAAGACAAGGGGGAAGAGGGACCGCCAGAAGGCGGAGGCCCTCTATAAGCACGCGATCGCGGCCATGGCAAGGCGGCCGCACGTCACGGCGCAGCATCGTGAAGTGATGCGCTATCGCAGGAGGCGCGCGGGGTTGGTGGCGCCCGGAGTGCAGCGCTTCAGCCCCGGCGACTTCGTCTACGTGCAACAACGGCAGCAAGACGCGCTCGATCCACGAGTGCGACCGGCTGTTTACAAGGTTTACGAGGTGAACGACAACGGAGTGGTGGTCATCCAAGGCGCAGACGGCGACACGGCGCGCGTGCGCGTTGAGGAGCTGGCGCGGTGCGCCGTTCCATACGTGGTGTTGCCGGCAGGATTTGAAGACCCAAATATGGCGTGCGAGGAGTGCGACGGGCGCGTCAGCACCCAGCGCAACCCGATCATCATCTGCGAAGACTGTGAACGAGGCAGGCACAAGTTGTGTCATCAGCCACCTGTGGCACGTGTGCCGCGGGGGGCATGGCGGTGTGCGGAGTGCAGCGCTGATGACGCAGCGTTGCCGGCACAGTGGGCATCGGTGGCTTTAGCCGCCACAACAATCAGTGACAACGACGACAGCGACGAGGAGATTCAAGACCCTGCCCCGCCTTTGCAGCCGACAAGAGCAGCGGTGGCAGCAAGACTGAACTGGGGCATGCCTGGCGCCTGGCACCCAGCAACTGTGACAAGAACGATGAACAACCTGCGAGCAATCAATGACTATCTACCGGCGATCAGTAACCAAGTGAGCGAGTACGCTGCGCTAGCCAACGTGATCAGCTGGCGCGGCCGAGTAATCTTTGATCCGTGGGCGGGACATGGCAGCACCGCTGAGGCCTTGCGGCCGTGCGGTGCGACAGTGATCAACAACGACTTCAATCCGATGTACCAAACTGAGATGTGCGAGGACGCGCTGGAGTCCTTTGTGTACCAGTGCGCTCGCGATGTAAGTGCAACCGTGGCGACGACGACGATGACGACGACGACGATGACGACAACGATGATGACAACACAGCCGCGGGTAGAGGGCCCTTTCATAGTGGTGACCTCCCCGTGGTTCCAACTGCTTGATCTGGCGCTGCCAATCATGGCGTCATGCGCGGACATCCTTTTCGTGCAAGTACCGATCTTCTACATCGCGCAGGGACCTTCCCCGCGCATGCAGTGGCTACGGCATCTAGGCGACTGTGGGCGGCTCCACATTATTGCCGGCGACATGCAACGTAACCGCACTACGCGCCGATCAACTCTGTGGCTCGCGGTCTTCCGCGACAACGAGCTGCGAGAGCGAGAACTGCGAGCTGAGTGGCGTCACTCCGTGGCGTCAATTCACTTCCACACCGAGGCGTGCGCTGGCGACCAGCATCACTGAGCGTCAATTGACGCCCAGCGGCCGTTCACCCTTCTGGCGACCAACCGTCTGGGGGGGGGGGGGGGGATGGGCCGCCCATTGAGCTGGTGACAGCGCCCCACGCGGGAATGCGAGCATGCGACGGCAGGTAGCTAACACGGTGTTAAGCGTTCCGTCCCCCCCCCCCCGCCCCCCACCCCCCCCGGTTTACTATAGATAGGGGTAGGTTCACTATAGAGGTAGTGTCACTGTACAGCGTCACTGTACTGTTAGTTCTGTTGTAGTGCGCTTTTGTGAAAGCCCTGATGTAATATAATTACATGAGCTAGCAGCAGAAGGCGATATCGGAAATCACCAAAATAAAACGCAATCAGAAAGGTCCTCTACATCGACTGCGGGGTGGAAGCAGTAACACGAGAAGACGCAGAGTGGGCACGAGCACACGCATCAGACTTGGCCGTCTGCACACCGGCAGAGAGAATGCCGCCCAGGGTAGCCCTGATGTAATTAAAAGTCACTGTACAGCGCCAGGCTTGATGCGCCGCGTAATACTCGCACAGTAAAGTATTTGCGAGGGATTTTACGGTTTGTCATTAAGTACTGAACTGAGTTTAGTCAGACAAGTCGGGTGGCGCGCGCGGACGCCCGCATCAGCGGGAGTGTGCGGTTCGTATACAGGTTATTTACATGAGCTAGCAGCAGAAGGCGATATATATCGGAAAAAAAACAGGTACCCCGTACCAAGAATGTTGTAGTCCGGGGGCGGCGCCCATCTGCGTTAATACAGTCGTTGGACACTTCTAGAATGTTCCGTCAGCGACTGCTTCCAGCGCATCAAGGAATCCTTAACCCGTGGTCGCCTAGTTAGGGCTGTAGAGGGCAGCCGACAGGCAGCTCCCGACCTTGCCTACATCAGTGATAGCAATCGAACAACGAAAATACGACGAATCAGAACCGCTGAAAGCTCCCGGGGGTGTCCCGGGGGCCGATTAAAAACGGCGAATCTGACAAGCTGCAGACCACATCAGATTCTACGCAACACGACAGACTCGTACTACATGCAATCAAATCATGTTCTTGTAGTATATATTTACATCGGGGCTTTCACAAAAACGCACCATGTTCTTGTAGTATGTTGTCACGATAGTGGCACCATTGCCTCCTCTTGCTACCGCCGGTATCTGCTTATTAAATCGATGCATAGTTTGGATGCATAGTTTCTGACGGTGATCGAACCGCTGTTCTGGATATCCACCAGGATACAGGGTTGTGGGAAATTGTATCACTGGCCTCCAGCTGGTTTTATATTGGCTTGGGGAGCAATGAGGCAACATTTTTGATTGATGTCGATGCTTTTCCTACTGATGGCTGTAGTAACACGCGGTGATGTCGCGTAACACGCCATCCTGCGCTGTTGCCAGTCTGTCCCGGGGGCGAAAAAAATGGGGAATGATGTATCAATGCCATATCGCGATCCAAGATGTCATGATCTGCATCAGCTCCAAATCCATCACAATATCTGATCACAAGTGACGATCGTACTATGCAAGGATGTAAGGATGACATCAAAATTGCCCTCGTAGCAAGATATGTACCCGGTACTACTGACGATAATCGTTATGCTGGCGATACAGGTACGGGTAGCGACTACCCCGTACCGGTACCCGTCGTACGAGTTCGAGTAGTATAGTCCACGAAATCAATGAGGGCGCAATCCCTGCAGCCGGGCGCGCGCGCGCGGGTTCGTCACTTGGTCGCGGGCGCCCTGCAAGCCTCTCGTTGCACACTGCGCCCACCCCAGAGATCGGTAGTCATTCGGAAGGTTACGACTACGCGATACCGGTATATCAGTACGACGGAGGATTACCTACAGTCAAGCTCCTCCAGGACCTCAACTCCACACTGAACCACGGCCCAGGCATGTCTCCGCCGGACGGGTATGTCATGGATGCATACCACGAGAGATTTGGACCGCGCTCCGGCTGCTCTCCGCTGCCGCCCGCGAAGGCCCCGCCAGCGGTCGGGGCCGTCCCTGTCACTCCGCAGCCGCACATGAGTGCCGGAGTGCAGGAGCTTCTGCAGAAGGCGCGGACACAATGGCTGAAATGCAACGAAATCGTGGAGCTTCTCTCCAAGGCCGCGGAGGAGAAGTTCCCTTTCAGCATGGAGGCTGCGGACAGGCCTCCAGGTGAGGCACACAACGCCCCCCCCCCCCCCCCCCCCCCCGCCCCCGCCTGCTCGCCGCTTTGCCGCGGGTACGAGCATAAAGGATTACTGCTGGGCCAAGCTACCAGTACGACGGTCAGCTCTTTATCAGCTCGCTCTACAACACCCTGTATATAAATATTCACAGAGCAGTAAAAAGAACTCAGTACGGTACCTGTACCAGTACCTGAACCGGGTTTTTACCCTAAAACCCTAAAACCCGACCAGGACCTGTACCAGTGGCTGGTCGCTGCAGCTATTGTACCCTACAAAACCCTAAACTTCTTAAAAACGTGCATCTACGAGTTCTACGAGCATAAAACCGCTGGAATAAAGGATCTGGAACTGTTTTTACAGTATTCAGCACCAGCACCCCATAATATCAGGAGTACGTAGACTCCTCTAGGTTTTGTGGATCAGCTGTATATGACAGGGAATAAATAATATATATATATATATATATAATATTAAGCTTTACCACATTTACGTACCAGCACAACCAGTACGGCAGCCGCTACCCGGGAGCCGCTGGGCCCTGTGTATGCATCTGTCCAGCCATCAACAGCCCGAACACATAACTGACGGGCTGACTGGCACGACGCAGGTGGGGCCCTGTTTCTGTACGACCGCGTGAATGTGAAGTTCTTCCGCCTGGACGGGCACGAGTGGCGCAAGAAGGGCGACGGCAAGGCCGTCAGGGAGACGCACGAGAAACTCAAGCTCGACCAGGTGGTCATGCTGAATTGCTACTACGCGCACGCCATCTACCCGGAAAACCTGCAGGTGGGGGTCCTTGCCCTCTCGTCATGACCAAGTGGCTGACTGGCTCCTGGCGACACGAGATGCTCGCTCCTCCCCCATCATTACTGCCGACAACCGGCTGCGAGTCTGAATATTGCATCCCCTCCCCCTCCCGGTTCTGCAGAGGCGCTGCTACTGGCTGCTCGAGAGCGACCAGAGCTTTGTCATCGTTCACTACCTCAACGTTTCGTCCGACGGCAGCGGCTCCGACGGCGGTACCAGCGGCTCATTTGACAGCAACAATTCCGCCAACACATCATCACCGGCCTTCCACTCGGGGGGGAAGCCCGACCACAACTGGGGCCACGGCCAAAATGACTTGCGCGCGAACGATAGTGATTGGCAGGTGTGGCCCGGATGAACTATTGCCCCCCCCCCCCCCCCCCCCCCCCTCCCAAAACACACACACACACACACACACACACACACACACACACACACACACACACACACACACACACCTTTCCCGCCCACCATTCCACCCCCCAGCCATGCCGCTTTCTTCTAATCCAACATCTAGCCTACCTAGTCAGGACGAAGGTATATTTTGTACGAGCATATGTTTGATGCATACACACTGGGCTTAGAAATTATTTCGAACTGCGCCTCTGCAGAACGGGGCGCCCAAACCTGGGACATTGAGAGAGTGAGCGCTGTTGTAAATGGCTTACAGACTAGATGTGTCGATGTATATCACCCATCATGTGGAGAGAACACATTTCCTTTCTTCAGAATGTGCAAACAGTTGCAGGAGGCTATCACGCACATGGAGTGGAAAGTGCGCCAATCTCCCGGAAATGATCGGTGTTAAAATCTGAGAGTTTCCTCCTTGGCATAGTTTCTTTGTACTCTCCCTCCCTCTCTCCCCCTCCCTTTCTCTGTCTCCCTCTCTGCCCACTTCCCCCCCCCTCTCTCTCTCTCTCTCTCTCTCTCTCTCTCTCATCTCGGCTTCTCCAACTCCACAGTCTATGAGGATGGAAGTTGGGCAGCATTACAAATAGAATAAAAATATGTGTTTATAATGTGGACTATTTTGAAAGAGAACTAGCAGATACACCCCACCCGTGTTGCAAACCAATTTCGGAAAGCGCAAAGTACATTTGTTGAGTTCGCATCGCCTATTTATTCAGAAAACGTATACGTGCATTGTTTGGAATCGGATAGCGCTACCCGCACGCAGACCGATGCAGAACGATAAGACAACGTTAAATTATACTGGCAATTATTACGACGCGTTATTGCAAGCACTTTTACGCGTTTATTTATTAGGCGATTAACGGCACGCATACATACTGGTAGGGATTGTAATAACATTCTAATCATACGTACTAACAACGGAATACATAATCCTTACCACGTCCAAACAGTATATTTTGATAGAACTTCAGCAATCATAATAGGGAAGACTGACTGCCGGCTGAAGCAGAATGGAATAGAACAAGCGCTAGAAGGGTCACAAGACACAGCCAGGCACCGCCGTTTACTTGTGTTGCCACCTGCGTGCTGGTTTTAATAACTGTGTTTTGTTTCTTCCCCAAAGCAGGACGTGCGCTACAGCCATGCGCAGCAAGGCGTGTGCAACAACCTTTCCTGGCCAACCACAGATGCCGAGGAGCAAAGAGCGACTGCGGTCGGACAACACCCAGATGTCCCCCATGGGCCGTGGCAGCATTCAATCTCACAGCTCCTCCGATTCCCTGGCAGGCGGGCATTGCGCCCCTACCGGAGGGCACTACCCGGCTGACGATCTGCTGCACCTTGCCGACGATCTGCCGGACCTGGGAGTCGACGACCTGGATCTCGGCCTGGCTCCAGACATGCTGCAGCGCCACAGCACGATTGAGCGCGACCAGCACGACGTCGCCCAGCCCATCAACACCTTGAGCATGGACTCCCATCTCAGGCAGGCCGTAATGCCTAGGGACTCGATGCACCCGGGCGTCTACTCAGACGAAGGTTCCCTCCACGGCATGTGGCACGACGATGGATCCCCCCATGGTGTGCGATCCGATGGGGGCTCCTTCCGCAGCGGGAATCACAATGATGGATCCCCCCATGGTGTGCGATCCGATGGGGGCTCCTTCCGCAGCGGGAATCACAACAATGGATCCCCCCATGGTGTGCGATCCGATGGGGGCTCCTTCCGCAGCGTGGATCACAATGATGGATCCTTCCAGGGTATGCATCAGGATCCCGGATCCTTTCCTGCTGACCATGGATGCGATGCGGGCTCTTACCGCGGCGTGCCTCACAGTGAAGCCCCCCTCTCTAGCACACAGTTTACCCAGGACGCCGACCCTTTGATGAGCGGACTGCTGTCCACAATAGAGCCCAACCCAACAATGTTCAGGGACTTGGCAGACGTTGAGGCTGAGCAGCTGTGGAACCTCGGAGCGCCTGAAGATGTGGTGCCCCAGGCCACTGGCGCAAACGGGCCGAAGAAGGCGACCTGTGGGACTGTGCCCTGTACTGTACAGGATGTGTCGCCTGAGATCATCACTTCGACCGGTGGGGATCGCGTTTTGATGGTCATTGATGGCCTGGCACAGTGCAGTATGTCCGGCCGGCAGCTGCGCATCAGCATTGGTGGCATCCTGGTCTCAGCCCAGCACGTGTCGCCCGGCGTCGTCAGCTTTGTGGCGCCCAAGCTCAAGGAAGGCGATGCGGAAGTGTCGCTCGTAGATACCGCTGCAGTTCCGTGGTTTCGGATGTGTCCTCCGGCCCTGATCACGGTGGCACCATCAGAGCAATCGCTGTGGAATGTCCGCGCCGCGAAATCGCAGCCCCACAGGTCCCTGGCGCCGTTCCTCGCAGCGGCAGCGGACGGCGCCTATCACGAGCACGTGCTGAAGCTTACCAGGGCGCTGCTTCTGAACATGCCAGCGCTGGAGATTGAGGCAATGGCCCTGCAGGGGCAGTGACCTGCCAGGCAAAATACGATTGTGCATGTTGTGTAGTCTGTAGCAACTCGGTTTTTCGTAGATGTTCATCATCTTATAAGTATGTGCGGCTGTATAGACGCGAGGCGCGATGTACACGGCATCGCTGTCCCCCACTCAGCCTAGCCATACGGTGTAATAATATACTATCGGTAGCAAGTGATGTTTGGTGAACGAGCGGCTGCTGGTGAAATTTGGATTATCCCAGTAGGGATCTACCTGGTGCATGCGGTATGTGCATGAGTACTGAACGGTGTGATTGCCCTCTGCTTAACTCCACATGATGGACAAAAAGGCCATCCCTAAACTTCTGGAGGTTTTTGTCAACCTTTTGGTTGGCAAACACCTCCAAGGGGAGGGGGGGGGGGGGGGGGGGGGGAGCTGCCAACTTTGGACGATGATCCAACTTTCGTCCATCATGCTATGCAATTGGCATTAGGTCAATAACCACGCCTACTGGTTTATCCATTGCCACACACTTCACCTTGGCTGCGCATTTGATATGTCAACCTCTTGTGAGGCCACAAGGCATGGTGATTAGGTGTAAGTACAACATTCATTTCCACTGCATTGGTTGTGCTATGTAAATTCTTGCGGGGAAATGCGACGACTCTGCCCCACCTTCCTGGCGAATGTCTTGCTGTGTTACAGGCTGCGGCTTTACCGGAATGCTGTTCGGCAATCAGCAGGTTGAAACCAACCAGTGCATTGGTCTTACATGCGCTGCTGTAGTGGAATAAGGGCTTGCTAGATGAGGTCAGCACCTGACAGTAAACTACGCGTTGGCAATTGCTGTTCAGCACGGAGATCAGTACTCAATTTTGGGACTAAATGCTCCATTGGATACAGCTCCTATCTACATGTATCCACCTCCTGTGAGGTCGAAATGTGCATTGAATGTCCTACTCTGCAAGCTGCGCCTGCACGCTCACGGCCAGTAGCGCTGAAGTCCCTCGGTACGACAGACCCGGGTTCGAGATCTGGACGGGGAGCGCCTGGGGTGGACTGTGACCAAGGGCGGTTGAATGTTTTTGTATATTAATGTATATTAAAAAGACCAGCCCGTTTTAATCTTTTAGGGTTACTGAATTTCGTGTTGGGACTGCAGGGTTTAAAGTTAAATCATTATTGTTTATTTTTAGGGCTTTAGGTTTCGGGTTTGGGTTTATGGGCTGGGACTTAAGGGTCAGGTTTGCCGTTTGGGTTTTAGCATATAGGTTGTGTGTACTTATATCATGCATACTACTGTATTCAGGAGCAGATACAAAGACGACTACCACTTCATTATGCGCGGATGGTTGCTGCATGGTGGCGGATACACACGGTGAAAGTCGTGTTCCCATGAAATGCGGAGTGCAACAGTGCGAGTTGACAAGAGCGCTACTTGTCAGCAAGATTGGAGGGCAAGTTGTATGCTCCGCTATGGGGCATGGGACCAGGAAATATCGCAGAGAAATATGTATGCCGGCAGATTACAAGCCAAAATTGGTGTGCCAATACTATGCACTACGCTTTGCTAGCTGCTAAAATCCTAATCTATGCCGACCGGCTAGTAATATATTCGAAGTAACTAATTTTCACGTACAAGCCATGAAGTGAGATGAGAGTGCCCTAGCTCATCCGGTATGTGGGTGTAATCATCCAACGCTGCTCTTCATGGAGCGATCATGGTGTTGTTTCTCCAGATGGGGTGCGCGAGACGCGACCTTCGCCTCGGTGCACAGTCCCCGCTAAGAAGTTGGATGTGAAGGCCTGCACACATCAATTCGGTCCATGTCAGGGAACAACATCCATTGGTGTACACATCTACTCAATGAGGGGGGAGTAGTAGGCGCTTACATGGCCGGCATAGAAAGCATGGGTTCAGCAAACTCCAGGGCTGCAGTTGAGCTGATGGTGTTCCCGGAGGCACTGAAGATCACAATGCGGGCGAGTCCCTTGGGATGCGGCCTCGTGTAGAAGCCGATGACGCCCGCGTGGACAACTTGGCTGGTACACCGAACGCCGTCCACCTCAATGTATACGCCGCTGTTGAGCTCGCACCCGCTGCCCACAACGAGCACCTTGTCTCCGCCCTGAACGCTGACAACTTGGGGGCTGACCTCGCATACCGAAAATATCGGTGCGCCGACTTGCTGGGAAACTGCCGAGTCGTCCAGAGACGGCCTCCGCGCCGTCATGGTGTGTGTGCTGCCGCTGTGCTGTTTGGGATCAACATCCATGCCATGGTGGCTGTGATTCTGGGCGCTCATGGTCGGCTGCGCGTGGTGAAAGGATAGAAACTCTTGGGGCTGGTGGTCTTGTTGGGCGTGCTCTGGCACCTTGGGCATGTGGAGAGCGGATGCAGAGTGGGGTACTGAACCCCAAGGAAGCATGTGCTCATAGCCGGTAGCCTCGGTCTACACATGCCAAAATACACAGTCAGGCCGGGTTGTCTGTTAGAACAGAGTAAGGCACGTGCAATTCAGGAGGGCGGCTGCACCTGTTGCCAGTGCATCGCGCCAAATTGGCCAGCAGGATTCCAAGGGTTGAGCCTCATCATTTGTGGATGGACCGCTGGCTGCCACGCACTTGTCGCGACCACGTAAGTGTCACGAGAGTCTTCCATACTCGAGTGTCGGCGGGACGTCTCTTCAAGGGACACCCTTCCGGCGCGGCCAACTGTATGCATGCCTTCTGACATCTTGGAGCTGTCCAAGCTGCACCGGCGGCGCTGCATCATGCTTGTCGAAGCACCCGGGGCAGGCATCATCGGCCTGCCTTCAGCATCCGTATCGGCCATCATCGACATTTCGGGCTGCTGCTGCACGAGCTCGTTCCAGCGGTTGGCGGCTCGCTTGGTGCCAAAGCCGGTCTCCAGGTAGTGAACTAGGACAAACTTGTCGTTGTCCAGGAGCCAGTAGCAGCGGCGCTGCAGGTTGAAGGGCTCCAGAGCATGCGCGTAATAGCAGTTCAGCTTGTCCACATTGTCCACCTGCGGAACAAACAACAGATTAAATAAGCCGTCCAATATATCTCAGGAAAGTATTTCGCTAGTCCATGAATACTACAATATACCGGTATTGCCAATGTGCTACATTGCAGAAAGGGCCGTTGAAAAAGTCCCACAACATATTTTCGCAAGGCCTGGGGTACGTGTCAACATGTGTACGATCAGCGATCCTTGGCAGCAAACAGTGAACAAACAGTAAGGCCAGTGAGAAAAGGACCCCAAAGCGGCCAAAATCCAGGGGGGGGGGGGGGGGGGGGGGGGGGGGGAGTGTAAACCGGACTATTGTGTAGCCAGTATATTGGCAGTACTTGATGGCCGCAGCCGGCTTACGCGCATGCACCGCCGCAGCCGCTGTCGCCATGTTGCGGCATGCAGCTGCCCGTGTACCCATTATTGCTATGTTGGTATTTGCGGTAGACAACAACCTGCCGGCTCCCAGCACCCGGGGTCCAGAGCACATGCAAATGGCTGTTGCACCAACACGTGCACAACTGGCTGTCCCGCCCCCCTCGTACAGTGCTGAGTACAGTACTTTACACAGCACATGAACCAGCTACAGACCTCCTGGGAGGAGGGGGGGAGGGCAAAGCCCGGGCGGGGGGGGGGGGGGGGGGGGGGGGGTGGCAAACCCCATCATCTTCCCTCACTGGCCTAACCATAAATATATATGCGGGGTACTACATGCCCAGGGGTAGCATATCTGGTACGGGTACAAGAATACCTGCCTACCCACGGGGAGGGACTACAGGTACTGGCAGGTACCCACTTATAGGCCTGTGCCTGCCAGGATTATTCGAACGCGGGTAGCTACTCGACTACTAATACCTGTACATAGGGGCTGACTGGTGGCTACCATTACATTAGTGGTAAATCTAGCCGCTGATTATTCTGATTCAGGCCCGTCGCTGGCTGCCGGGCCCGGAGTCGGGTTCAAACACCGCACACAATTATTTCAACTGCATGTGTCGCCGGGCCGGGGAGGGGAGGGCGGGCACCTTCAGCTTCTCGTGTGTCTCCCGAACGGTCTTTCCGTCGTGCTTCTTCCGCCAGTTGTGGCCATCGAGGCGGAAAAATCGAACCTTCTTGCGGTCGTACAAAAATAGCGAGCCGGACGGGGGCATGTCCGCCGCTGCTGCTGACAGTGGGAACTTGCCGGCCACCCCTTGCTCGAGCAGCTGCATCAGCTCATTCCCCTTCAGCCAGCTGCCGCGCGCCTTGATCAGTAGCTTTGCGACGTCGCTCGACATTTCCGGGCATGGCAGCAGCGGCGTAGACACCGCCTCAACGACAGGAGGCTGGCCCGGGAATATGTTCAGCGCGGTCGGGGGCGGCTGCGAGAAGTGCTGCATTGACGTAGCCATGAGCGTCCCGTCCTGCAGCTGCATACCCACTGGATAACCAAGAGACTCGGCGGCGTGGCCATACATGTTTCCAGACATTGTTCGCGGCTGTCCTATTATATGCGTTTAGCGAGCTCCAGAGCTGCTTCGCGCTCGGCCTCCGGTGTAAATTGTCGGTGAAACGGAAATGTCAGCTTGTACTACAGCTGACGCGTTGACGTATCGCCGCCTTGCAGAGGACGTCTTGTTGGGCTTATTCACGGCTCAAAAAGGGCGGGGCCACGTGCGGGCGCGTTCCTATCGTCGCTAACCTGCGATGGCCAGAGATTTCAGACGCTGCAAGTGGACGGCGGGGCAGTGGCGAGTATTCGTGCAGGCCTTTCCGAGAGTTTCGGCTTGTGTCTCCGGGACGACGCAAAGGAGTCACAAGGGCAGCGCAGTAGACAGGCAACCGGGGCTCGCAGGCTCGCAGGAGTTGCAACTGACCTTCCGAATCCGCAACCCCTCTGAACCCCTCAGAGGAAGTAAAGTTTCCGATTCTTGTCAGGCGCGTCCCGATAAGATTTTGCCACCTGCCACGCGCCTGCTCCGCGTTGTCGGGCGATATTGTCACACGGTTTCGGAGGGGGTGAAGGTGACGGGGGTCAAAGCCACGAACTGGCTGCTACGAGCACCGCCACAAAGCCTATATTTTCTGGGGCGCTTTACGCGCGAGTTGCTGCGGCCTGTCTGAACTGCTGTTGGAGAAGCGGCTGGAGGCGAGGTAGGCCGGACAGCCACTGTTTGCAGTGTCGAAAGTGCACACTCCGAGGTGTTGGTCTCTGCGAGGTGGGTAGTCGCTATATTAATATTATTGCCGAAATAATAGTATGGAGCAGAGCTGGTATCTATATAGCGGTTATTGTTGTCGCGCCGCCGGTGATGACCGAATCTAGCACCGGTCCGGGATACTGGTACTTGTACTCGTACTCATACCGCGGTATCCCGGTGTAAGGCGGATTATCGGTGGCGCCGCGCATCGCGCGCGAGCGCAGGCGCGTTGACGACATACATTATACGGGCGCGCGCCGGCGCATCAGCAGGGCGCGCGTGCCGTATTTCCTGTACGGGATCGTACTCGTACGAGTACAGTGGATAGTGGTACTCAGCATAATCGTAAATTATCGTACTAATATAGTAACATGAGCTCATGTAATCTCTTCTCCCCCCCAATATAGTAACATGAGCGACCTCCACAGGCGATCGATAGTCGCGCCCGGGAGCGCCGATGCCTCTTATTTATTGGAAGTGTGCATATACATACATAAGGCGAATAATATTAATGAGAACAATTCGTAGTCGCTCCCTGGTATCGGTACCGGTATCGGTATCGGTATCGGCGTATAGGTAATATAAATTGTTTCGCTACCCGTAGTAAGGATTATTCTGCGGATGAGTAGTAAACACCCGCAAGCAGGACTCCATGGCGTACAGCAATGGCGACGTAACGACGAATCCCTTTGGCTAGCATGCCTATTCTGACGACTGCCCTCT
The DNA here is from genome assembly GCA_006384855.1 of Tetraselmis striata. Lineage (NCBI taxonomy): Eukaryota > Viridiplantae > Chlorophyta > Chlorodendrophyceae > Chlorodendrales > Chlorodendraceae > Tetraselmis > Tetraselmis striata. The sequence goes on from VCJN01000810.1 coordinate 273,127, forward strand.
TTACTACCACTGTTAAGTAGGGGAGAACAGGCGTAGAGGGCAGACTGGCGCTCAGTAGCCCGAAAAAGTACGGAAAGTATCAGGATAGACAAGGTGGGATAGACAAGAAGGTCCCAGAAGGGTAAAAAGAAAGCACAGGAAGCGGGTACGCTAGTACTGGTGTGAATTACAAAAAGGGCAGTTCCCCAGAATTAGAAAATCAACGCTAGTACGCTAGTACTGGTACTGGTACCCGTAGTGATTTGATACATAATCACCCACCCCCAATCAAGCCGCACCCCATGATCAAGCTGCCAAAAATGCGTCCTATTCCATATAGAAGTAAGGATTAGGCGGTACATTAATACATCTAATCCGTACATATTACCAATCAAGCCGCACCCCATGAACCAGCTGCCAAAAATACTTCTTATAAGGATGAACAAGTCGGCGGCAAATAATATTATTTAATCTGTATAATCCTTATATATATACATCATTTCTCATACATTATTAGAGCGCAGCAGCGGTAGTTATTCACAGCAAAATGCTGTGCCTATACGAGTACAGTATGCCGTTTGTAAATGTAAAGTGAGCATAGTCTTGCTGGATTTCGTTTCGGGGCGCGCCGGCAGTGGTTATTACAGCAAGCACATCAGGCTACCCGTCCTGTACTAGAAGCGCTATGTTGCAGTACATTTAGTACCTGTAGACTGTAGTCGCCACCCACGTTCGAATTATGCGCGTCGTTTGTCGCGTTTTAGGATATCAAACTCACGTGCAGATACACGTAGATGCGCGGATGTGCACTTTTTCCGACATCGCGAAACGCGTCGTCAGGCGCGTAGTTTCGAAAGCGCTGATCGCTCCTACGAGTATCCGGTACTAGTGTGAATTACAAAAGACCAGTGTAAAATTAGAAATCCACCGCTAAAAGCAGTACTAAAGTAAGATCAGCACAAGGTGATTATTACTGTATATTACGTACTACTTTATTTACATGAGCTAGCAGCAGAAGGCAGTATTACGTACGACGCGGAAGCGCGCGCCATTTTGTGGCAATTCAAATAGCAAGGCGGATAAGCCGGCGCGAGATGCCGAACAGATGGCGACTTCATACATGCACTACGAGTACGGTATTCGTCTGCAATATGGGTCGCACCGACTACGCGGCGTCCCCGCTCGTAATATACCTGTAGTACCCTACGCGCGAACGCGTATGGGTAATATATGTACATTTTTATACCGGATTTATATACAATAAAGGGCCCGACATAAATAAAGCACTCGTTGTAGTACCGAAAGTACTGCAGTGTGCGCTGACGCGTTGAGCAGTGCCGCGTTATTTTAAAATTCATAATGGCGACCCCCTGCTCGTCTACACCCACCTGCTAATCCTTATCGACTATAAACTTGACTTCGAGACACAGTTTCAGTAGCTTTTAAAACCAAGTTTTTCACATTGCTCTAATCTCTTTGCGACGCGCTGAACTCGCTATCGACCACCTGTATATGTAGCGACTCTCCGAGATTTTGAGCTTTAATAGGTTTTGAGCGTTTTGAACTCCACATGCCAGCGACATTTTGAGTTCGTTGGATATCTATAAGTATTGGGTGCCTGCCCAGGGATTACACAAACCCTACTAGGGATTGCCTTCACGAGTAGGAGTACCCGTACTGAGACGCGTAGAACAGTAAATTAACCTATTTTGTAGCGCGTATTTCATTTTGCCCCACATGTTTTGTCATACCCTAGTTCTCGGGGCTACTATCAGCACTGAAGTCTCAAGGGTGTTGTAGCTTGGAAATTGAAATTGAAATTGATTGCAATTGCTAGTTTGCTGCACCCACTTGCTCAGACTGAGTTGTTTCGAGGGCATGCTATCTCTAACAACAGTGGGGAACACGAAGTGTTATCACAACTAAAGCTGTGGGCCATCCTCCTATGTTTCCTCGCCCGCCCTCCTCTGTCCAGCGGGAAATAGATAGCTAAGACCGCAGAGCCCCCCTGTTGTCCCTACCTACGTCGGACCCATCCCATCCAGAGCTCAATAGGCAAGCTAAGGCAGCCAAAGGCATCATGCATGATGCTATTGAGGTGTGATGGGTGAGGGGAGCAAACCGGAATAGTTGTATGGTGCTCAATATTTACATATCGCTGAGCCGGCTAGCTTGGCGGGGTGGGGGCTGCAATAGGAACCGGCACCTGGCTGGGGGGATGCGACTACGCTACCCGGCCCGGTGTGTACGGCTAGTACTTAAGCATCCGGTAGCGAAATCATACCGGGCGGTGCGTAGTACTATGAAAATCATTAAGTAGGCTCATCACAATGCAGCATGACGCTAGCCTGGCATCGCGAGTCCGCGCGATGATGACAACGCGCCGCACAGCATGGTCATAATGTATTTAAGTCATACATTAAACAAAGTACAATGATGACGGATTCCGGGCGGGTGGGCGCGCAGTCGCGCGAGCGGCCGGGGCCGCGGCCGGCGCGCGGGTGGCGGGGCCAGCCAAGCCACAGCGCCATGCCATAATGGCAACAGCAAGGTAGCAAGATGGGAGCGAGGGAGTATTCGATCACACCCCGAGGCACCCACTCGACCGGCACTCTATCAGGAAACGCAATTAACGAGTATCTTAACGCCACAGGCGAGATGTTACGGGCAGTCGTGCATGGTACACGGGCAGTCGCGCACGGCACTCCTAGGGAAAGCCAACGCAATCAGGGGTCACGGACGGGCCGCTAGGCCGTTATGGCGCATTGAGCGCCGCGATGCCCCCCCCCCCTTCCCCCCCCCCCCCCCCCCCCCCCGTTATTCGAGCTGGCCTACTAGTATGTGTGCTTTAGCCAGTGACACAGGGACGGTCGTCTACCGTTGGCGAAGCAAACACGACAATAAGGTACGGACGTGGCTGCCCGCCTGCCCAGGGGCGGCGAAACGCGACCACACTCGCGTATTATCTTGTCGGGGCTTTCATCATTGGTTGTTGCTACATGCCATGAGTATGTGTAGCAACGAGGCAGCTCCTGGGTCTAAGACGTTTAGCATGTGCATGTTGGCCGCGTCAAGCATCTTGTTCGGCTGAATTTGGGTTGTCTTTGGAGCGTGGTTTGTGGCGTTGTGTTTACAAGTATGCCTCCCACGATTGCACACAACAATCCTATGTTGTGAACAGCTTCCGCTTCCACACCCCTTCCCACGAGTTGTCTTTCAACTTTCGAGGCTGCAGTTTTTCCGAGTGATGCAAAGCGCCTAGCTCTCGCTGAGTTGCTTCTCCTCCCCGAAGGAGCAATGCATGTTATACTTTCAGGCACATGTGTGTGCATGGCAAATATTTGAAGTAATTATGATTTCAATTTGTACGGAAGCCTGTGGTACAGACAAAGTTGAAATATGGAATGCTGGAGTATAAATAGCAAACTAGCCGCTTACCACTGCCAAAAGAAGTTGGCTTCGCCTTATAGCGTTGCCAGCACGCCAGTTGGTCCCATACCGCGTACACGCTCGGCGCCAGTGATCTCGCTACCGCCATCGGTGCAGCATGCTCCGACACCCGCATGCACGTATAAGTCGGGGCCATAATCTCGTGTATAGCATGTCCGGCCAATATTTTCTTCTTGGCAATCAGCACATCATACGCTTGAACCAGAGACAATGCCGCGTTGGCATAGTCACTCCTCTGTTGGCACTGCAATCAATATCTCCGCTGATTGAAGCGCAACATAACTCTCGTGGCACATCTTCTCTGACTGTGCAAACATGGATGACGCGCATTTGAAGCGCTTGTCGAGAGATCCCACCAGATGCTCAATGCAATTGATACGGCGCATGTATATACACATTGATGGCATTCCAAATTTCAGATATGTTGGTGCATATTTAAATATTATGTATATACACAAATACATATGTAATATATAATATGCATGTATGTATGTACGTATGTATGGCAACAGCAGTACACAGTACCAAGTAGCTGTTGATAGGTTCATTGATATATAGCAGTATTTTGGAGTTGGTGCAGGTTGCCTTGGAGACAAGCAACCGCTGTGGGTGGCTTAGAATATGTTTCGGTTCTCATGGCTCAACAGAGCCATGAGAACCGAAACTTTGCCTATCAGCAGCTACACCTTTGTACTATCCGCAGCCCTTTGTACTATCAGCAGCTACACCTGCAGTCTGAAGGCTCAGTTGGAAATGCTAGCTGGTGCACCTTGGCACAATTGTATTCTAGTATATAAAGCATGTTGAGCCGCAGTTCTGGCGGCTCCTGTCTCTAAAGTAATGGCTGTGGTGGTGCCCAGAGTTGCATGACCATCTGAGGTCGTTCTAGAGTGGGCATGTTCGCCACATGCCTACTGATGACTCTCTAGGAACGGGGTCATGGGGGAGCTCTCAGCTCCTTAATACATTATGCCATACATGTAATATCCCTAAGTACTACTGCCAAATATCGGCGCAACACATCCAGCTCTCAGTGAGCAGTGCAGTCTGCCTAACATTACAACTGGTGGTCTTACAGTCAGATCAGTAGATCTGTAACATACCGGTGTAATCTATTACTTCTCAACACCCTCTTCACTGGTTGCTGTAGCTTGCATATCATTCGTGACCTCAGCCATGAGTGCCTAAACTTGAAGTCGTGGCAGTGCTTTGGTAAACATGTCTGCAAGCATCTCATGAGTGGGCACATAGTGGATGTGCACGGCACCTGCTTGATGGGCGTCCCGCACGAAGTGAAATCGGATGTCCAAATGCGCGTTGACGTCACATCCGTGGTGGCGATGACTATGCACGCCTGGTTGTCATCACCGACGGGAGTGGGTGCTGTCTGCTGGAAGCCAAGTTCTTCTAACATTTGGCGCAAGAACACTGCCTCTTGCAGTGTCATGCAGAGAGCGATGTACTCTGCCTCTGTTGTGGACAAGGCCACCAGTGCATGTAATTTCGACAAAAAACTGATTGCTCCGTCCTCCGCAAAGGAAGAAAACGTAGTCGGTAGTAGTCTTGCATTGACTGGGGTAGGTCGTCGGGAAGTTGGCGTCACTGTATCCATGCAGTGCCAGCTTGTCGTCGCCACCAATGGTGATTCCACGGCTGTTTGTCCCCTTGAGGTACCTCCGACAGTGTCGTGCGTCCTCCATGTGTGCCTTGGTTGGGGTAGACATGTCTTGAATCGGCACAGTCGGGCGACTGATTCAGCGATATCTGGCCGAGTGGCGACTGCGGCGTAGAGCAGAGCTCCCACAAGGCTGCGGTACGTGCTGACCTCAGTCTCGGTGCACTGTTCGGACTCGCGGGGATCGTTGGCCACACTGGAAACCTTGGATGCACAGTAGTGCTCCATTCCAAATCAAGCGAGTAGGTCATGGATGTACTTGACTGGTGAATGGTGATGGTGCGTGATGCTCGCTTCGGTCTCGCTCAACCTTGACGCCCAATAGCCATGAGCAGCTGCCGAGGTCCTTGATGTCAAATCGGGCTGCCATATGGACTCCTTGAATGATGCGATCCAGGCCATAGAGTTGCTAGCGATCAGGATGCCATCAACGTAGATGGCGATGACTGCCATGGCGATGATTGCCGAGTCGCTGCTGCGGTAGACATAAGCACCATGATATGTTCGTAGCTGTGTGCAGTTCATAGTGATCATGAAGTCTTGAAGAGCACGGTGCCAATTGTGTCGCTTGCTTCAATCCATAGACGGTTTTGAGGAGGCGACATGCGAGGGACCTCCCATCATGGCCATATTCAACGAAGTCCTTTGGTTGCTCCATGTAGATTTCCTCATCCGGATTGGTGTACAGGAATGCGCAGTCGACATCAGTTTGTTCCATGTGCATGTCAAGGTGAGCTGCAATGGAGAAGATGACTCTGAGGGTGGTGAACTTCACCGTCGGTGCGAAGGTTTCCATGAAGTCGAGGCCTTGCACTTGGGTGAAGCCTTTGGCGCTGAGCCGGGCTTTCTCCTTTGAGACATTCCCATCTGCATTGTGTTTGGTTTTGTACCCCCACTTGGATTTAACGACTCTACGACCACCTCCGGGCTTGGGTGCCAACTTCCACGTACCACGGTTGACCAGTGACGTGTATTCATGTCGCATAGACTCCATCCATTGTGGTGCCTTAGGGCCATTAATCGCCTCCTCAAATGTGATAGGGTCACCGGGCGCCTCGCCTGCCACGAGTGCCCAATCGGCTGGGTAAATGTTGCGGCCGAAGCACAGTAATGACAGCTCATCATGTACGGGGCACTCGCCAGTCATCACTGCTACAACAAATAACTGAGTCTGCCACGAGCCATCATCTGTGTTGTACACTCCGCGGTGTCTGTTGCGCACTCCTCGGGTGTCCTGTCGGGTCCGCGCTGCTGCTGCTGGCGTTGGTATTGTTTATGAAGACGCTGTGGTCGCAGGTAGAGTGCCGGATTGTGGTGGCTGATTGGGGACGATCGGCGCGCGAATGACTGATGATTCGCGCGCAGTGGGGTGATAATAGGGGGCTGAGCTCGTGGCATAGGAGGAGGGGGAGTAATTTCTCTGCTCGGAGGCGGAGGTGTTGCTTCGCGAGGCGCTGTAGGCTCTGGGCGCCGGGGGTAAAGTGCTATCAGGATTATCACTGAGGTTGATGTCGTTGCTGCCGCTGTCGCTGTCGTTGTGGATACGGTTGAAGCTCCGGGTAGAGCCCCAGGCAAGAGATAGGGGGTCGACGGGCTGCAGTATTGCGCATGTGGGGCAGCGGGGGGCCGGGGCTTTTCCAGGGGCGGATGCCCCTCTTGAGGTGGAAACCCCTCCTGAGGTGGACGCCCATGAGGCTGATGGTGGTCTCAACCCCTCCTGAGTGGCAGCATGCCACTCATCAGGCACATCAACCGCCACGGCGGGGCCATGGGGCGTCTCATCGAACGCGACGGACCGGCTGGCGATGACGGTGCGAGTGTCAGCCATGTGGACTAGCCACGCTGGGGAGTCGGGCGAGTAGCCAACGAACATGCCCTTGCGGGCTGAGTGAGCGAGTTTGCGCCGATTCTCTCGGGGGACGTAGGCTGGACGTCCGAGTACTCGCAGGTATGACAGGTCGGGCAGGGCGCCGGTGATTTTCCGCAGTGGGATGTCCGCGACGCCTCGCCGCATGGTGCGGTTGTGGATATGGGCTGCGACCATCATACCAAACTCCCAGTACGAATCCGCGAGAGTGGCATAGGTAAGCATGCAGCGCGCCCATGTACTAAGAGTGCGCCACGAGCGCTCAGAGAGATCATTATGGAACTGGCTGTACGGGGCTGCATATGTGCGACTCACTTGTAACTCATCGTAGGCTGCAATGTATGATGCGCTCCGGAACGCGGTGTCATTGTCAACTCGCAGGACGTGTACAATGAATCCGAGGTTGACGACCACTGTGTTGAAGGCGCGCAGACATGTAACTGCTGCGGAGCGTGAGCGCACAAAGTACAGGCATGCCATGGACGAGGCGTAGTCGAAGGCGCCACAGCAGTAGGCATTGCCTTGCAAAGATGGAGTTCTGGTTTCCCCGAAGTCCCAACCCACCAGTGAGAACGGGACAGTGGGTTTGTCGTGGCATCGGCGCAGCATCGGTGCAGTGGTCGACTTGACCAGTGCACACGCCTTACAGAACGGTATGCTGATGTGCTGCAGCTGGCCATAGCGGGGTACGTCATGGTCTGCCAGGGCGGCATCCATTGCATGCTCATGGAGATGACCGAGAGGAGCGTGCCACAGCATCTTGATATGTTCCTTCGGCGAGCGCAATGCAAGCAGGCATGTGGAGCTAGATGTGTCGGCGGACGGCGATGACTGAGCAGTAGTGAATGTTGTGTTTAGCACAAAGAGCTGACCATTGAACTCAATGGGGACAGATACATCATCGGATAGCTGCATGGCATTGCTTTGAGCTGTCATCAGCACTTTGAATTCCGGGTTGGCTATCTGAGCGGCTCGCGCACTAAACAACCGAAGTACGCATTCATTTGATTTCGATGTCAAGTCGGGGACGTGTAGGCAGTTGCGGACCATGGAAGACACAGAGCGTCCACCCTCAGTTTGCATGGTAAGGTGGATTGTGCCCACACCCACTGCGTACGCGCCAAGCCCACTGATCCATCGTCGGGTTATGGTTCGGTAATCACCGGCGCTGGCGTAGTCCGCGAAGCAAGCTACCATATGGGACGTGGCGCCGGTGTCGAACACCCATTGGTCAGGAAAGGTGTGGGTGTTGGGCAAGGCTGTTTCATCCTTCCAGGATGTCACGGAGATAGCGAGAGCCAACCAGCGAGCAACGTTGGCATCAATATACGCTCCAAATGCACGACGCCGTAGGTCCTCAGATATGCCATGGAGGTTGAGCGTGGACTGATCGAAGCCCATGCTTTCGCATCGGACGTCCCGTCACGTTCCGTCCAAACTCCATCGAGGAGCAGCATGCCGCGGCCCGGGATTGGGCCGTGCATTCTCTATGCCCAGGTTCCCTTGTGCGGCAGTCTCGCCCCTCACACACGCAAAAGGCAAGACTGGCGTGAAAACACAGAGGCAATAGAGAAGAAAGAAACAATGGTTACAACGCTGTCACCACCCGCCGCTATTTATGCGTCTGGCTAGCTCGCAGCTAGCCACCACCAAGCGGCACGCGCACTGCGAAGCGCGTCACCGTGGAGAGTCGTGCCTTGAAGTGTCGAACAGGAGGTCGTCGCTTAGAGACCTCCGCACAAGTAGTTGACACATCAGTTTATACACAAGCATGCAACTGATGTTACAGAGGCAGGTGCATTATACATATATGCCTGCTACGCGGGTACGGACATGCGTATTATCCCGTAACTACCACTGAACAGTATACCGGTACAAGTAGGACTTTTTTTAGTGCGCTTTTGTGAAAGCCCTTATGTAATTAACTATTAGTAGGACTCATCTCATGATTCATCATCCACCAGTACTCGTATTGTGGCGCGTGACACACGCGCGCAGACATACGATACATCAGGTACTCGTACATGAATGATGCTACGATCATACAGTACCCGTACAGAGTATGCCATTATTGTCACACTAGTGGCTACTTCTCTCCCCCCTTGACAACAGTGTGAAATAGCATTCCACAGGCAGTTTAATTTGCAGTCGGCACACGTGCCGGGTATTTATGCATATGCTCCACAAATTCAGGTGACTTTACAAAGTCCAGCCATTTGGGAGTAGCCATGAAATCCTGCAATGCTATTGTCCTTTTAACATCAAACAAACGATGCCAAACAGGGGCAATAGACTCATCCGCAAAGTGAACAAGAAATTGCAACTTAGTACCACGTAAATCGGGCATGGAACCAATCTTCACGCTGGTAATCTTGTCAATCTCATACTCATCATCAGAGTCGTCACCGGTACCAACAACAAGAGGTACATGCGGGCGCAACTAACGGCGCAGTGGGACGGGGTCTCAAGTTATAAACATGAAATACTGGGTGCAACTTAACACCAGCAGGTAATTTCAGTCGATAACTATGACCGCCAATTTTCTCTACAATAGAAAATGGGCCAAGCTGCTTGTCCATCAGCTTTTTGCAAGGCTGGCATTTGACCTTAAGCAGACGGGTATCCACACATACTCTATCTCCAACATTGAAGATAGGAGGATTGCGCTGTTGCCTAACGCTAGGACGAACAGTCAATTCATCTTTATGGACAGCCAACACTGACCGAACCAACTCATGAATCTCTTTCATATCTTGGATACGTTGCTGATGAGCATCACGGGAGAATGCTATTGTTGGTCTCACACCAAACAATACATCCGGAGGCGTTTCAGGATTGAAACCATACATAACCTCAAATGGTGCATGCTCAATGCCAAGTGCTTTGTTGGAACTATACGCAAATTATTCCATCAATGGTAAGGCCAGTGAGATTTCATTGTCGGTTTTAGGCCCCCCCCCCCTCTGATTTGCGCCCCCCCTCCAGAGATTCCGTAGCTGGGTGATGTTCTATTTTAAAGTACTGTGCACCCTACTGCCAGCACGCAAACTGCGTTGTAAGCGCCGGTTTGTTCAATAGCGTAAGACTGTGCATGTACACTCATGGGAACAACATTAAGAGCTGAAACCACATTATTACAGTGGTTTATGGCTACAATACAAAGGCATTGCTCAGCACATCTAGTTGTCCGCTACTCTGCCGGCGGTGGCTCAGGTTTTTGCCCCGCGCCTTCTTTCCAGTTCTAGTGCACGAAGCAGCTGCTTGCCATTTGATAGCCCCTAGCATAATACTTCTGATTGTTATTTAGGCATGTCTGGCAAATACACAGTGGCGTGGTGAATACCGCTGCTAGCTTGTCATCAATGAAGGCGCCGTCTGGATCCATTGACATGCCAGCACACAGTGCACATAGCATTGGCTCGACAATGACATCGGCGTCCCCATCATAGGTCTTGCGGCGCTTGTTGCCACTGCTGTAGAATGTGAGCTCCACCACTTGTAAGTTGGCTGTCACACACAAACACATTGTGCAAGGGGTGATCTTGGTCCAATGGCTGCGTAACACCGACATATGCGTCGGAAGCCATGACGCCATGCAATGCTTGAGTAGCTAGCACCCTGCACCAAATGGCAAAGAACTCAGTCAAGGGATCTATTAACATGCAAAATTGCAAAGTAAGAAAAAATAATATGCAACATGCAGGCAAATGGGCACATGACCAGCACCTGCATGCAAACTCCTCGTGCGCAGTGAATCGCGCAGCATGCTGCATGGTGGAAGGCGCCTTGTGCGAGTAGATGCACCTTTGCTTCCTGGATTTCGGCTTGTAGCATAGAACCAATCCCCTGATGTTGGCAGCTTTGCCAATGCTGAAATCCTTCTTGTTGGGAATGATGTGAATCATGGATTCCAGCGTCTCAATGGGTGCCGCTCCTGCAGTTGCTTCTTGTGCATGCTGGGTAGCAGCAGCAGTAGCATGCCGCCACGGCCGCGAGCAACACTACCCCGTCCGCCCTGGCCACGGCCACGGCCATAGCCACGGCCGTTCCCGCTGCCTGTAGCACAGTGCGTTGCTTGACGCCGGGCCTTTGCACGCGCAATCAGGGACGGCTGGTGCTCACCTGTGAATGGCCTCCTCATTGACTCCGTGAGGGGCAGATATTGGATTTTGTCTTCCTGTCCTCCTTATGACCTGTAGGGCGACCTCGAATTGGAAGTGCCTAGTGGCACATCCTCCATGACATCGTGTACGTTCACGTGCAGCAAACGGTTGGCGGTGACGCTGGCTGAGGGCCGCCGTCGCTTTCGCCCGGAGCCAGTGACTATGTCCTTGTGCTCCACGCACACCATCGTCACTTGCTCCACGAGGTCAAAGGACAACTCCGGGTCTATGTCCTTCGCCACATGCTGGATCAGCTCGTAGCAAGTGTGTGCTTGTAGCCAGTGCTCGTCAAAGACATGCAGCGGTGCCCGCCCACCGCGTAGCCTGCCATCCTAGGTCGCGGCCACTTTCACAGTGCAGTTGGCGTTGCGTGCCATCGCACCGTTGGTATTAGCTCGACGACGCGGCCGCTTACGGACCCTACCTCCGGCGCTAGACACTGGCACAGGTTGGTTTAATGGTGTTTGCTGCTCAGGGCATCCATTGCGCACCGGCCGGTATGCGTGCAGATGCATGCAGCGGCGCGGCGGTGGCGGCGCGTACCTACCTACACTACGGGTACCGGGTACTTACTCTGCGTGATAATCTTCCGACGATATCGCCTTTTTCACCTAGCTCATGTAAGTATACTTACCCTGGGTACTCTGCGTTCGTGCGCGATAATACTAGTTGGCCCGGTTGGAGTACGGTTGGGAAGTACTGCCAATGTATTGGCTACACAATTATCGGGGTTATACTGAATAAATCCCCCCCCCTCCGATTTCGGCCAGAAAAGGACCCTAAAACCGACAATTAAATCTCACTGGCCTTACTGATCTACCAAGTTTGAACCATCGAAACAACAAAACGCACGAGCCAACTAAGCGACTATGGCATTAATGCGTTCAATCAAACCATCTGTTTCAGGATTTTGGCCACTAGACATGTTCAATTTAGTGCCAAGTCTCCGCCACAGAGTTTGCCATAATGCAGACAGGAACCGTGGATCTCTATCAGAGACGATCACACGAGGTATTCCATGCAGCCTGAATACTCCCTTCAAAATAATTGTTTCTTTCTTCTCGGAAACCAGTGCGGCAGTCTCGCCCCTCACACACGCAAAAGGCAAGACTGGCGTGAAAACACAGAGGCAATAGAGAAGAAAGAAACAATGATTACAACGTTGTCACCACCCGCCGCTATTTATGCGTCTGGCTAGCTCGCAGCTAGCCACCACCAAGCGGCACGCGTACTGCTAAGCGCGTCACCGTGGAGAGTCGTGCCTTGAAGTGTCGAACAGGAGGTCGTCGCTTAGAGACCTCCGCACAAGTAGTTGACACATCAGTTTATACACAAGCATACAACTGATGTTGCAGAGGCAGGTGCATTATACATATATGCCCGCTACGCGGGTACGCACATGCGTATTATCCCGTAACTACCACTGAACAGTATACCGGTACCAGTAGGACTCATCTCATGATTCATCATCCACCAGTACTCGTATTGTGGCGCGTGACAAACGCGCGCAGACATACGATACATCAGGTACTCGTACATGAATGATGCTACGATCATACAGTACCCGTACAGAGTATGCCATTATTGTCACAATTCCGAGACATGAGTTTCGGAAGGACGCTGTCTTTCAGGTGCGGGGGAGCCGCCCATGCATGCGAGAAGTTGCCACGGGTAAGCATGTCATCCACTGTCATTATTGGTGGTCTCACACATCGCTGATAGTGTCGTCGTAGGTCATCAAGGCTGTGAATGTTGGTCCAGAATATAGTGTCAAGCCGTGCGGTGGAGCCCAGTTCGTGCGCTCGTGCGAGCATGGGCTACCCAAGGGCTGCGCGGATCTGTGGTGACCGAGGCGCGCCGGTGACATTTTCAGCCACATCGTTGAGACCACGCGGCTGTTCGTTGGCGTTGGATATCATAAATGAGTGTGGTCGTCGCATAGAATGCATGTGCTCGGTCGTCTCGTAGGCCTAGACTGAGTCCCGCAACAGAGAACGGTTGACATGGTGGGGAGCTAACCAACACATCGACATGTAGCAGGGACTGGAAGTCCTTAGCCGAAAGTGGGTTGACATCTTGTGATGGGAGTCGATCAAACGCATTGTCCACGGCCGTACGTGGCAAGCTGTGAGACCATTCACTGTGAGATTCAGATGTGACGTAAATGTGCCCTACTGGTGACGAACGACGACATACGGGGACGATACGGGACGGACGAGGGACGTGGATTTCATACCCAGTAGCGACGACTATCGCGCGCGACCTGTAAAGTACTATATGAATTTCTCGTTTCCATAATTTCATCAAATTGATATGCGCACGCGGGCTCGCGTGTCGCCCGCCGACGCGGAGCACCCGGGCTAAGTACAGGCGGATGTACGCACTCATTGCACATCGCCGCACATCGCTGACCGCACATCGCTGACCGCTGACCCCGCGGTGTGCCGCGATGTGCGGCACGACGGGCGGAGGTGTGGGCGGATGTAGGTGGTACGGTAGGTGGTAGGCGGTAGGTGGTGTTCGTAGGTGCGCGTTTTAATGCAGCCGCCCTAACTGCTGATGATTGTGTAACGCCCCAGCACGCGCATGAAGTACGGGGTCGCCTCACGGTCACCGCCGCTCACCGTTGAATCAAGCGCGGACAGCCGCGCACTCGCATCTGTGTTGCCTGCCGGTGGTGGGTTACATCCACCCCAACTCTCAACCCCCCCCCCCCCCCCCCCCCCCCCCCCGCCCCCGCGCGCGGCAGCAGGCATGCCGGCAAAGGGATGGATAGCGAGTGTGTCGAAGGATGGCGTGTACTCATGCAAGCACTGCCGGGGCAACGTGACGGGCACTTGTGATAAGATGGCGCGAGAGCGGCACTTCCTAAAATTCCCGAACTGTAGCCACTCGTTGAAGCGTGCGGCTAAGTTGCGCCGCAAGGCCGCCTTATCACAAGCAGCAGCAGCAGCAGGGGCGGCAGCAGCAGCAGCAACAACAACAGGGGCGGCAGCAGGAGTAGCTGCAGCCGTCGGAAACGGCCCGCCGGCGCCGGTCTCGGACGACGGCGGCTCGAAGGTGGACGATGTGATGGGCGTGGGGGAGGACCCCGTTGGCGAAGACGGTATGGACATCGACGCGCATGCGTGGCCGCCGGCGGGCGTGGAACCCGCGATGAGGGCGTGATATGGAAAGGCGATCCCGGCGACTTCTACATGAAGGTCATCGCCAAGAAGTTCCGGGGAGTATGGCACTACGGCGTGATAACCGGCGTCGTTACCGAGTGGGTGTTGGAGGACTACGGCGGGGCGACCCAGTGGCGCGCTGTTTTCGAGGACGGGGGCATTGTGGGCCTTCTGCGTTCAGAGGTGAGTGGGCCCGGCCTGCGTGCTGGTGGCACCACTCAACTGCGGTTGTATGGAATCACACGCACCCGCCCGGTCGGCGTGGCAGGTTGTGGAGGCTATGACGGCTGCCCAGGAGCACCCCCCTGTGGATGCGGACGGGGAGGCTCGCTTGGTAACCGTCCATGAAGGCGATGACTTGTCCAGTGAATCACGCACCTTGCCCGGCGTGCGGTCAACACAACCCGGCTGGCGGAGGCCAAGCAGAACACTGGCTGCCATGGCGTGTGCCATGTGCATGTGGTCCGGGGCTATGTCAGCATGGTCAACCTCTTCCCCCTCGCGCCGTTCCACCTGTTTTTTTTTGGCTTGGGAAGGGACTTCTGGAGGAAATTTGTCACCGTGCAGGGCCACATTGGATTCCGAGCTATGAAGCAGGAAGACCGGCGCCAGGCTTTAGTCCCGATACCCAGCAACTTTGAACGCGGGTTGCGCCCTTCGTTTGCAGTGTCCAAGAATCGAAAGGTAAACCCCTCCCCCCCCCCCCCCCCCCCCCCCGGGCGTGGGCGTGGGCGTGGGCGTGACGGCATTCCCCTCCATGACTGCAGGGTCAG
This sequence comes from Tetraselmis striata, assembly GCA_006384855.1. Lineage (NCBI taxonomy): Eukaryota > Viridiplantae > Chlorophyta > Chlorodendrophyceae > Chlorodendrales > Chlorodendraceae > Tetraselmis > Tetraselmis striata. The sequence goes on from VCJN01000810.1 coordinate 288,201, forward strand.
GCAAGGTGACGGTGCAGCCCGGCTGGGTCATGGAGGACTGCTTGCACCACATGGAAACGTTTTCCATTCTTAACGCCGGTCCGCTCCTCGAGGAGGCCCGGGTGAAGGCGATCATGCCCGAGAAGGAGCTCGCGTCCCCAGCGGTGGTGCGTTCGGTGTCACGACTGGCGGTGCTTGGGCACATGTACAAGCGCCTGCAAGGAGCTGCGTGGTTCGTCACGCTGTGGGGGTTGCAGAATGTGGTGACGGAGGAGGACGGCCCCGAGCGCAAGGCGCAGGTGGACGCGCTCACTAGGGAGGGGAGGACTCGATACCCAGCGCGGCGCCAAGGCGCGGCGGCCGGGGCAGCGCGGCGCCAAGGCGCGGCGGCCGGGGCAGCGCGGCGCCAAGGCGCGGCGGCCGGGGCAGCGCGGCGCCAAGGCGCGGCGGCCGGGGCAGCGCGGCGCCAAGGCGCGGCGGCCGGGGCAGCGCGGCGCCAAGGCGCGGCGGCCGGGGCAGCGCGGCGCCAAGGCGCGGCGGCCGGGGCAGCGCGGCGCCAAGGCGCGGCGGCCGGGGCAGCGCGGCGCCAAGGCGCGGCGGCCGGGGCAGCGCGGCGCCAAGGCGCGGCGGCCGGGGCAGCGCGGCGCCAAGGCGCGGCGGCCGGGGCAGCGCGGCGCCAAGGCGCGGCGGCCGGGGCAGCGCGGCGCCAAGGCGCGGCGGCCGGGGCAGCGCGGCGCCAAGGCGCGGCGGCCGGGGCAGCGCGGCGCCAAGGCGCGGCGGCCGGGGCAGCGCGGCGCCAAGGCGCGGCGGCCGGGGCAGCGCGGCGCCAAGGCGCGGCGGCCGGGGCAGCGCGGCGCCAAGGCGCGGGGCCGGGGCAGCGCGGCGCCAACGCGCGGCGGCCGGGGCAGCGCGGCGCCAAGGCGCGGCGGCCGGGGCAGCGCGGCGCCAAGGCGCGGCGGCCGGGCAGCGCGGCGCCAACGCGCGGCGGCCGGGGCAGCGCGGCGCCAACGCGCGGCGGCCGGGGCAGCGCGGCGCCAAGGCGCGGCGGCCGGGGCAGCGCGGCGCCAACGCGCGGCGGCCGGGGCAGCGCGGCGCCAACGGCGCGGCGGCCGGGACAGCGCGGCGCCAACGCGCGGCGGCCGGGGGCAGCGCGGCGCCAACGCGCGGCGGCCGGGGCAGCGCGGCGCCAACGCGCGGCGGCCGGGGCAGCGCGGCGCCAAGGCGCGGCGGCCGGGGCAGCGCGGCGCCAAGGCGCGGCGGCCGGGCAGCGCGGCGCCAAGGCGCGGCGGCCGGGGCAGCGCGGCGCCAAGGCGCGGCGGCCGGGGCAGCGCGGCGCCAACGCGCGGCGGCCGGGGCAGCGCGGCGCCAAGGCGCGGCGGCCGGGGCAGCGCGGCGCCAAGGCGCGGCGGCCGGGGCAGCGCGGCGCCAAGGCGCGGCGCCGGGAGCGCGGCGCCAAGGCGCGGCGGGGCAGCGCGGCGCCAAGGCGCGGCGGCCCGGGCAAGCCGCGGCGCCAAGGCGCGGCGGCCGGGGCAGCGCGGCGCCAAGGCGCGGCGGCCGGGGCAGCGCGGCGCCAAGGCGCGGGCGGCCGGGGCAGCGCGGCGCCAAGGCGCGCGGCCGGGGCAGCGCGGCGCCAAGGCGCGGCGGCCGGGGCAGCGCGGCGCCAAGGCGCGGCGGCCGGGGCAGCGCGGCGCCAAGGCGCGGCGGCCGGGCAGCGCGGCGCCAAGGCGCGGCGGCCGGGGCAGCGCGGCGCCAAGGCGCGGCGGCCGGGGGCAGCGCGGCGCCAAGGGGCGCGGCGGCCGGGGGCAGCGCGGCGCCAAGGCGCGGCGGCCGGGGCAGCGCGGCGCCAAGGCGCGGCGGCCGGGGCAGCGCGGCGCCAAGGCGCGGCGGCCGGGGCAGCGCGGCGCCAAGGCGCGGCGGCCGGGGCAGCGCGGCGCCAAGGCGCGGCGGCCGGGGCAGCGCGGCGCCAAGGCGCGGCGGCCGGGCAGCGCGGCGCCAAGGCGCGGCGGCCGGGGGCAGCGCGGCGCCAAGGCGCGGCGGCCGGGGCAGCGCGGCGCCAAAGGCGCGGCGGCCGGGGCAGCGCGGCGCCAAGGCGCGGCGGGCCGGGGCAGCGCGGCGCCAAGGCGCGGCGGCCGGGGCAGCGCGGCGCCAAGGCCGCGGCCGGGGCAGCGCGGCGCCAAGCGCGCGGCCGGGGCAGCGCGGCGCCAAGCGCGGCGGCCGGGGCAGCGCGGCGCCAAGGCGCGGCGGCCGGGGCAAGCGCGGCGCCACGCGCGGCGCCGGGCAGCGCGGCCCAACAGCGGGCCGGGACAGCGCGGCGCCAAGCGCGCGCCGGGCAGGCGCGCCAACGCGCGGCGCGGGCAGCGCGGCGCCCAACGCGCGGCGGCCGGGGCAGCGCGGCGCCAAGGCGCGGCGGCCGGGGCAGCGCGGCGCCAAGGCGCGGCGGCCGGGGGCAGCGCGGCGCCAAGGCGCGGCGGCCGGGGCAGCGCGGCGCCAAGGCGCGGCGGCCGGGGCAGCGCGGCGCCAACGCGCGGCGGCCGGGGCAGCGCGGCGCCAACGCGCGGCGGCCGGGGCAGCGCGGCGCCAACGCGCGGCGGCCGGGGCAGCGCGGCGCCAACGCGCGGCGGCCGGGGCAGCGCGGCGCCAACGCGCGGCCGGGCAGCGCGGCGCCAACGCGCGGCGCCGGGGCAGCGCGGGCCAACGCGCGGCGGCCGGGCAGCGCGGCGCCAACGCGAGGCGGCCGGGGCAGCGCGGCGCCAACGCGCGGCGGCCGGGGCAGCGCGGCGCCAACGCGCGGCGGCCGGGGCAGCGCGGCGCCAACGGCGCGGCGGCCGGGGCAGCGCGGCGCCAAGACAGCGCATACAGCGGAATCGGCGGAAAGGGATGCATTACAAATTGTGGATGGCAGCCGCTGAAAACTATGCGGTCATGCCGCAACAACCCAGCACTGGCTTTCTGGATACCTCTGATCTGGCTGGCGGCGGCGGGCTGCGGGATGCAGGGCCGCATGACTGAGGTGGCGGTGCTGGTGAGCCCGGAGAGTCTGCATGCGGCGGAGGCGGCGCAGCCGCATAGGCACTAGACAATGCTCTGAAGCGAGCCCCAATTGTCTGCCCAGCGCCTGCCCCAATGTAACGCACCAGCTTGGCAGCAATTGGCAGCTCTTTTGCCCCCCCTCCACCCCACAGACACACTACCAATACCAGTTTCTCATCCCGGCGGGCAGTTGATGCGTATACCCAGGCTTGTGCGTACGCGGTGCGGGGGGGGGGGGGGGGGGGGGATCACTATAGCTAAGCTAGTGATGTGAGATATGAGTGCAGCAACAGATATTGTGCAAGATATAATACGATGGCATGCAAGCGGGTCCCCGCTCTTCCACAATCATTGGCCCTGCTCCCTCTTGCCCCGCCCCCGGTGCCCTTTAGCTGCTCTCAGCATCCCGAGTGGGATGGGCGGGGCAGCGGTTGCTACCGAGTGAGGCGTAGCATCGTTTGCAGTAGCAACGCAGCCTTTCCGGTGTGACGCCGCCTGGATGTAACCCAGCAGTACGCGCAAAGTGCAAGTGCAAGCTGCTGATGGCGGGGATCCCGCGCGGGGGGGGGGGGGGGGGGGGGGCAGCGGCTGTGGGATAGGCGGGGCAGCGGTTGCTACCGAGTGAGGCGTAGCATCGTTTGCAGTAGCAACGCAGCCTTTCCGGTTGCATAGTGTGACACCGCTTGGATGTAACCCAGCAGTACGCGCAAAGTGCAAGTGTTACACGTCCGTGTGCCCCACCCAATGACATTGCGCCCGACCTCACTGACGGCATGTCTCGCTCTCCTTCAGCTCCTGGGCCGTCCGCCGCCTCACCCTGCGCACCCTACCAGCCGCGCGTGCCTTCTCGGAAGCCTCACACACGGCGGCGCGAGTCGCGTCGTGGAACGCGTCCCTGACATGGCGGAACTCCGCCCTCACCGTGGCCGTGGTCGGGCAGAGGACTGCCCGCTGATGGGTCGCCATGCATGGGTACTTGGGGCCGCACAAAGCCGGGGTGCCGTCGCAGCAACACTCCCAGTCCGTCCGTTGGCCGCAGTCCACGCATGACGGGCGTCCGGCCAGGACACGCACATGATAGTGCATGTGGCCGCCTCCCGCCACTGCTCGTAGTGCTCCGGTCAACATGGCGACGAGCAAGTCGGCATGTCCCGCAGGTGGCTGCGGGGCGGGTGGCGCGAGCGCAGCCTCGCTCGCCTCGACAACCCCCTCAGCCCGATCAGTCGCCTCGACCACGACCTCCTCCGCCTCCTGACGCGGCGCACCAGGCGCATCATCGTCGCCTGGCAGGGCGTCCCCCCCCGCAACGGCGCCGTCGGCGGTGGCCGACGCCGTCGTGGCGGGGTGTTGTGAGGAGGTGGCCCTAGACATAGGTGGGGCCGGCACCGCCATGTGTTGCTCCACATGCGGTGCGGTTCCTGACGCGACAGCTCCGTCGCACCAGTACCGGCGCCGGCACCCCACGCCTGCTGGGATTACCACCAACCGGCATGTTTCCTTTGGGAGGCGGTTCATCCGCGTCGGAGGTGAGCGGCGGTGCCTGTGTGGGTGTGAATACTGCCCGGCCATTAGGGCTCCCGCCGCCTGCCGCTCCGCCGACCCAAGCCGCGGCGTGTGCTGCGCCCCGCATAGTCGCCTCGAATATAATATACATGACGCGGGGACGGGGGGGGGGGGGGGGGGGGATTCGTGCGTTTCGTATGTCGGCGGAAAGGCGTGCGAAGCTGCGGCTGGCGAAGGTGGTGGAAATAAGCGTGGCGGCGTCGGCGGCGTATTACCGTGCGTGCATGCGTGCGCAACCCCGCGGCAGCAAGCGCCGGACTCGGCGTGTGCCGGCGGCAGAGCTGCGAAGCCATGGACACGGTACGGGATGCCAAGTCTGGCTAAGCAACTGCCGAGGCTGGCGGCTTAACCCCCATGTCCGGCGGTTAAGGGACGGAAAGTGCGTAGAAGTTGATCGGCAAAGCGGGCATATAAGCCTGGCTGTGCTAGGTTCCTATTAAGTAATGGCGGTTTGGTGCTAAGTAATTCGTAGGGGTGGACCATGCAGCGCAGGTAGGGGGCGGTATAAATGAGGCCGGGCACATATACTGCTCCACGAAACGACACTGTCGCACGTGTAGTTGA